>CAEFZP010002826.1:0-71667 GCA_903064625.1 Mallotus villosus
TATACTGAAATTAAAATGAGAGAAATAACTGTAGAGCTAAGCTTAATATACAGTATATTTTAGTAGATGTATGCTTTATATTGTTTCGTTTAGTATGTCCTTATAGCTTTATTTCCAGGTTTCAGGTTCATTTGGCATTTTGAACAAGTAAACTTTCCATCTACATTGGAATTGTTGGTCCTGTTCTTCTCTACAGTTTTCTAGTTTAATACATAAATGCTAAGTGAGCTTATCATTCTCATAAACAAAGTATATAACGCATACAAATTAATCTAACAAACTATCAAAGTGTTTATGGATTTGTAAACAATATATATATATATTATATGCAATTGGAAAAGTCCACTAGTATACATGGTAGGTAAGTAAAGTGAAGCAAAGACACAACAAGTGCGTTCTAGAATACAATAGGCTTACAGGAAGGAAATAAAATGATGCAGGTGCATGTCTTTTTTTTACAGAAAAAGCTTTTGGATGTCTGTGCGGACAATGTGTTGTAACAAATCGGATGATACATTGTGATATGAATTACTTGAAGTTGGGAGACTGTTCCCGACAAACAAAAAAATACTGATGTGTTTTGCCATGATTAACCCATCGGTGTCCACGTTGCAGCCATGGCGATGCATCAGGTATCCGTGGTGACCTATCAGCCTGGGACGGTCCAGGCTGCAGCAGGCCTGAAGACTGAGATGTGGACCAGCGGCATCTTTGACTGCTGTGAAGACACGCATACCTGTTAGTGAAGCCAAATTAAGCGAAACTATCCCCTGTGTTGTTAATAGGAGAGGACATACCAAGTCTAGTCATATTTGGCATGTTTTCCCTCCCCCCAAAAGGAGAGACACACACACACACATGCGGATGTACACACTGGAGACACGAGTACACCGGGCAAAAAAATGTGTGTTTGTGTGTGTTTTCTATTTGTCGTACTTCTGGCTTGCCTTTGTGTATGGAAATGTGAGTGTGTGTGTTCCTGACCTGTGCCCCCTCTAGGTTGTCTAGGGTTCTGGTGTCTGTGCTGCCTGGCCTGTCAGGTGAGCTCAGGCATGGGGGAGAGTCACTGTCTCCCCCTGCTGGACAATGGAATGATCCCTCCTATATCTCTGGCCCTCAGGAGCACCTTGAGGGAGAGGTACCGCCTACAGGTACAGCACACTATACTGTTACACCTTATCCCACTGTTTCTACATGTAGAGTTAAAAAAACAAGCTTAGACTTTGAAGATCAGCCAAGCCATAACATGAACGAAACACCACATCATCATATATTAACGACTCATCGCGTCTTTCAACCTTCCCTCCACGCTTACTGCAGGGCAGCGTCGCTGACGACTGCTGCATGGTCACCTGCTTCTCCAGCTGCAGCTGGTGTCAGATGGCCCGTGAGCTCAAGGCTCGGGGCCATGGGCGTATCTAGCCCTATTTTGGGGGGGCTGGAGGGGACTTCTTCTGGGGGAACATAGAACGCCTCCCAGCCGCCGTACGCCCCCCCACCACTCCAGTTAAAAGTGACATGGACCAAATGGTTATTTTAAAAGACGAATGTTGAGAGAATATTAGTGTACGTATTTAATATAGGATGCTTTCTTTTATCCCCTCTCTCTCTCAGTCATCCTCGAGTTTTTCCATGTCTGCTTTGAGGATCTTAGGTTGATAAAGGTTCAGTTTTACGGGCATATGTGAAGCCCTCTGTGACTGCTTGAAAAAATTGCTCTACAATAAAAATGTGATTTCACTAGTAATTGATTCATTCTCATTTGCGAGTTCCCCTGTAGATTTTTTACATATAATCCACATAAGATGGGTTGTATTGGTAATATAAACAATACCAAGCCCCCTAGTTTGAGGTATACTGGTAATGCATTTACATTTTATTGTTGACGGCCGTGGTGCCAGACGCCGTGCGGCTCGCTGTACATGCCCTCGCAACCCCTCAACACCTCTGAAGCCAATTCTACAGACAAAATACTGTGTTTCTATCTTTGTTATCTGAAACTATCAGAATCTGACTGGAATAACCTATTTCTTTGAATGGTTAAAGACCATTAGACCAAAAACCTGACCAAGGCGTTCCACAGTAATGAGTTAAATTGTAAATCTTTTCTAAAATCTACACCCGATTCTGCCAGCCCTGCAACCACACCTGTTTCCTGACTAACCACAGAAGAAGGTTCTAAGGAACTGAAACCATTATGATCAAAACCGGAAAAAAATCACACTTGAGACATCACATAGCACCCCAAACTCGAATAAGACAGGAAGCATGATAACCCACAACGACAGGATGGTACTTTTTTAATGCTGCTGAAATCCGATTGGATGTTTTGGTGGGGACAGGAAATAAAGGTCCTGATCTCGAAGGGTTCTCGAGAATTTGAGAAGAGCATCTTCATCACACGCAGAGCCGTACAGGTTTTGTGACAAGACCTACTAAAGAAAGGGTAAGAATGATGAGAACTCATATGACAAAACAATATAGGAATAAATTAGTTCATAAAAACAACTGTTGTGAAGGGTGCATCTCTCCCACGTCTTATATTTTCTTAGGAACTTGAGGTGATTTAGATTCAAGTACAACTAAACCCTCAAACTAGAGGTGACCTAGGACCAGTCCATCTAGAAGAGAGATAAGACTTGTAAAGTAGAGTTCAAATCAGTTTAGAATGTGATTGTAACGGGCATACACGGCATGGGAATATATCTACCTCTCAAGTAAGGGCCTTTTTTCACCACATGGTTCTGAAGAAAAAACGCAAACTTCCTCTGACTGATACACAACCTGAAACCTATGTTTATATAAAAATCTTGAGTACCTGATCTTTTTTGAACAACCCGTAAATAAGGTTAAGAGAGTAGGACAGATACGTATATCCCGAGATCGATCCTCTGTGGGATTAAAGATTTAAAGTAAAAAGGCTAACTCAAGGAGCATTGCCGTTGTATTCTCTTGTTGAATAGCATAGTTTCTCTTCACTACTTAGAGAAGCATCCGGTCAGGGCGTAACTTTCGTTTTTTGAGAAACGTGGAAGTCGTCTTGCATAAACAGGTTTGAATCAGTCAGTTTCAAGTACGAGTTGTCCCAGCTGGGCCAATCCATAAAAAGAGGAAATTTTGGATTTGTACACGATTTTAGAAAAAGGTATGGTGCCATATCATGATGTTAAATAAAAAAATTAAGAACTAGCATCCATTTACATGTTTTGTATTTAATGTGAATTATGTTACATACACTTACCTACTCGTTTGAACACTGTACTAAACTGCCCCATGTTACACTGAGATATTTAGGCCTACTAGTTTGGCTATTACCGTATTCAAGAGCCGATGGAAATTGGAAGAACAACGACGGGTTGTGTAGCCTAGGTTACCAAAAAAGCATACTGGCGCATATTGCACTTTGCAATTACGCTGTTTATGGCTCTTTTGATATCAGCCTAGCTTTTGATGTTGACTTGAATGAACTCATTGGTGTCCTGTCCACAGTGCAGCCATGGCGATGTCAGTTGTGACCACGCAGCCTGGAACGGTTCTGCTCGCACCCAGGCGTGAAAGACTGAGATGTGGACCAGCGAAATCTGTGACTGCTGTGAAGACATGCAGATCTGTTAGTGCCAACAAAACTTATTTTTTCTTCTTCTTTCATTAACATGTTTAAAACACGTTCACGTGGGTGCTTGACTGCGGGTGTTTGTGTATGCACATGTAAAACGCCCCTATGCTCCCTGCAGGTTGTCTAGGGTTCTGGTGTATGTGCTGCCTGCAGCGTCAGGTGATCACAGATCTCGGGGAGAGTTCCTGCATCCTTCCCATGCTGGACTGTATGTTTGGTGGAGGAATAGTCTCTCCTATATCTCTGGCTCTCAGGAGCACCTTGAGGGAGAGGTACCGCATACAGGTACAGGCTACAGAACAACCTATTAACACTTCAACCTTTAGAAGTGTACTATACATCTTCACTTTGCAACACATAGTGACATCACTGCCATTAAGATTTGATGGAATTATTTGATGGAAGATGGAATTATTCTGGAAACAAAATATCATTTTCATGTTGTGTTAAGATGGTTGTTGATGTCTAAAGAGCCCATTAAACATAACCACTCAGAAGGAATGCCAGTATATTAATAGAAACGTTATTTTTCTTTAGTTTAATGACTCATCACGTTTCCAAACCAGGGCAGTGTTGCTGACGACTGCTGCATGATCTACTGGTGCTCCAGCTGCAGCTGGTGTCAGATGGCTCGTGAGCTCAAGGGTCGTCGCAATGCAGTCCAGCAGACCACCACCACCACCACCTTCGTGCACCATGCCAGTGCAGGTGCAATGTACCCCCCTCAGCAACCCTACGGCATGCAAGCTCAGCAACCCTACGGCATGCAAGCTCAGCAGCCCTACGGCATGCAAGCTCAACAACCCTACGGCATGCAAGCTACACCTGGCGCTGAACAGTACATGCCTTTGCTGCCATGACATGGTCATGGGGAGGAAAGGGGAAGGCTCTAGTCGGTCAGTGCGGTTCTCCTGTTGTTCTTTTTATATTTGTAGTGTAGCCTTCCAAAGAACCCCAAACGAAACTTTCCCTTCAAATGATGCTACACTGTATGCTACGCTATGGCAAACTGTAAACACAAATTGAAATAAAAACTTTCTTGACATTAAACACAGCGACTCTGGTCAAAACTGTTCGTAGTCTCTTGAATGAACGACAATGTGAACTGGTTTTGAGATTTTGTCGGCGCCTCCGCTTGCAGCGCTAAGCCTAAACCCTCCTCTCCTCCTCCACCCATTGCATACAGTAGGCCTAAGTAGGGCCTTTTCCCACCCCATGCTTTTGAAGAAAACCTCAAACTTCCTCCTACTGATACACAACCGGATGTTATTTGAACAACTCGTAAATACCGAGATCGATCGTGGGATTAAAGATTTAAAGTAAAAAGCCTAGCTCAAGGAGCACCCGTTGTATTCACTTGTTGAATACCTACCATAGTTTATCTTCACTACTCAGAGAAGCATCCTTCTAGGACGAAACTTTCGTTTTTTGAGAAACGTGGAAGTCGTCTTGCCTAAACAGGTTTGAATCGGTCCGTTTTTGTAGTTGTCCCAGGTGGGCCATTCCGTAAAAAGAGGACATTTAGGATTTTCTACACGAGTTTAGAAAAAGGTATGGTGCCATATCACGGTGTTGAAATAGGCCTATCTAAATTAAGAGCTAGCAACCATTTACATGTTTCGTATTTAATGTAAATTATGTTACAGACACCTAGCCTACTAGTTTAAACATTGTGTAGACTGCCCCATGTTACAATGAGATATTTACTAGTTTGGCTATTATCATATGCAAGAGGCGATGGAAATTGCCTTGAAGAACAATGACGGGTTGTGGGCCAGGTTACCAAAAAAGCATGCTGGCACGCATACTGCATTATGCAATTACACTGTTTATGGATAGGCCTATTTGGATTTCAGTCTAGCTTTTGACGTTGACTTGAATGAACTCATTGCTGTCCACTGTGCAGCAATGGCGGCGATGTCAGTTGTGACCACGCAGCCTGAAACGGCTCTGCTTGCACCAGGGTGTGAAGACTGAGATGTGGACCAGCGGAATGTATGACTGCTGTGAAGACATGCCGACTTGTTAGTGCCAACAATACATACATATTTGTTTCTGTCATTTACGTCACGTGTTCAAAAGTTCACATTGGTGCTTAACTGCGGGTGTTTGTGTACATGTAACATGTGTGTTCCCGACCGGCCCTATGCTCCCTGCAGGTTGTCTAGGGCTTTGGTGTCCGTGCTGCCTGCGGTCTCAGCTGAGCTCAGGCCTGGAGAGAGTCACTGTCTCCCCCTACTGGATTGCTTCCCTTGTTGGCCATACCCGCCACTCATCCCTCCTATATCTCTGGCTCTCAGGAGCACCTTGAGGGAAAGGTACCGCATACAGGTACAGAAAAACCTACTAACACTTCAACCTTTAGACGTTGCACTAATACTTCTTAACTTTGCAACACATAGTGACATCACTGCATTTAGGATGGATTTATTCTGGAAACATGTTGTGTTAAGATGGTTGTTGATGTCTACAGAGCCCAGTAAACACAACACAGCCACTCAGAAGGAATGCCAGGATGTCAATAGAAACTTTATTCCCTGTATTTTAATGACTCATCCATCACGTCTCCAAATCAGGGCAGTGTCGCTGACGACTGCTGCATGGTCACCTGCTGCTCCAGCTGCAGCTCATGTCAGATGGCTCGTGAGCTCAAGGCTCATCACACTGCAGTCCAGCAGACCACCACCACCACCACCTTTGTGCACCATGCCAGTCTGGGTTCATTGTACCCCCCGTCAGCAACCCTACAACATGCAGGCTACACCTGGCGCTGCACAGTACAAGCCTTTGCTGGCATGACATGGTCATGGGGAGGAAAGGGGAAGGTTCTAGTCAGTCAGTGCGGTTCTCCTGTTGTTCTTTTCATATTTGTAGTGTATAGCCTTCCAGAGAACCCAAACAAAACTTTCCTTTCAAATGATGCTACACTGTATGCTACGCTATGGCAAACTGTAAATACAAATCGAAAATAAAAACGTTTTGGACATTAAATACAGCGACTCTGGTCAAAACTGTTAGTAGTCTTTTGAATGAACGACTATGTGAACTGTTTTTGAGATTTTGTCGGCGCCTTCGCTTGCAGCGCTAAGCCTAAACCCTCCTCTCCTCCACCCATTGCATACAGTAGGCTAGGCCTAAAGTAGGGCCTTTTCCCACCACATGCTTTTGAAGAAAACCTCAAACTTCCTCTGACTGATACACAACCGGATGTTATTTGAACAACTCGTAAATAAGGTCACCCGATACAGTTTGAATCAGTTGATTAGATCGCAGTAAATCAGTAAAAAATCACCCATTTGAATCAAGTAGTAGGGCACCTCCTGTCCTACCAGTAGTTTAGAAGGTTGGAATTACTCGATTTGACTCTACTGCCCTTCTGCTTTGGGATCACTATATGAAGGGGCGATTGAAATCTACTGCCCTCCTGCTTGTCTAAGACCCAGGGTGGCTCATTATTAACACACACACGGCTTAGCATATCACTAGTCAAATCGAGTGATTCAAACTGTATCGGGTGATAAGGTTATCGAGAGTAGGACAGATCCCGAGATCGATCCTTTGTGGGATTAAAGATTGAATGTAAAAAGGCTAACACCAGGAGCGTTGCCGTTGTAACTTGTTGAATAGCATTTCTCTTCACTACTCAGAGAAGCATCCTTTTAGGACGAAACTTTAGTTTTTTGAGAAACGTGGAAGTCGTCTTGCATAAACAGGTTTCTTATATACTAGTATAATAATTGGACCAATACGCTGTTCTTATTGGTCCAGAAGACATTCTCAAAAGTTAACCAATCAGTTTGTATCGGTCAGTTTTTCTCACCAGCTGGGCCATTCCTTAAAAAGAGGAACTTTTTGATTTTTTTACACGATTTTAGAAAAAGGTAGGCCTATGGTACCATATCACGATGTCGAAATATCTCAATTAAGAGCTAGTATCCATTTACATGTTTTGTATTTAATGTGAATTATGTTACAGACACTTACCTACTTGTTTGAACAATGGAGGCTACATAAACTGCCCCATGTTACATTGCTAGTTTGGCTATTAGGCTATCATATTCAAGAGGCGATGGGAATTGCCTGGAAGGACAATGACGGATTGTGGGCTAGGTTACCAAAAAAGCATGCTGGCACGCACACTGCACTTTGCAATTACGCTGTTTATCGCTATTTGGATTTCAGTCTAGCTTTTGACGTTGACTTGAATTAACTCATTGCTGTCCACAGTGCAACAATGGCGGCGATGTCAGTTGTGACCACGCAGCCTGGAACGGTTCTGCTTGCACCAGGTGTGAAGACTGAGATGTGGACCAGCGGAATGTATGACTGCTGTGAAGACATGCAGATCTGTTAGTGCCAACAAAACAACACTTTTTCTTCTTCTTTCATTTACGTATTCAAAACACGTTTACATGGGTGCTTGACTGCGGGTGTTTGTGTATGCACGTATGTAAATGTGTGTTCCTGCCCGCCCCTATATGCTCCCTGCAGGTTGTCTAGGGCTCTGGTGTCCGTGCTTCCTGCGGTGTCAGGTGAGCTCAGGCCTGGGAGAGAGTCACTGTCTCCCCCTGCTGGACTGTTTCATTGGTGGATTCATATCTCTGGCCCTCAGAAGCACCTTGAGGGAGAGGTACCGCATACAGGTAAACAACCTTACACTTCAGCCTTTACATGTGTACTTATACTTAACTTTGCAACACATACTGACATCACTGCCATTATAATTGAATTATTCTGGAAACAAAATATAATTTTCATATTGTGTTAAGATGGTTGTTGATGTCTACCCAGTAAACACAACACAGCAAGTCAGAAAGAATGCCAGGATGTCAATAGAAACGTTATTCCTTGTATTGTAATGACTCATCCTTCACGTCTCCAAACCAGGGCAGTGTCGCTGACGACTGCTGCATGGTCACTTTTTGCTCCAGCTGCAGCTGGTGTCAGATGGCTCGTGAACTCAAGGCTCGTCACACTGCAGTCCAGCAGACCACCACCACCACCACCTTCGTGCACCATGCCAGTGCAGGTGCAATGTACCCCCCTCAGCAACCCTACGGCATGCAAGCTCAACAACCCTATGGCATGCAAGCTCAACAACCCTACGGCATGCAAGCTCAACAACCCTACGACATGCAAGCTCAACAACCCTACGACATGCAAGCTGGCGCTGAACAGTACAAGCCTTTGCTTGAATGACATGGTCCAAGCTATGAGGAAAGGGGAAGGTTCTAGTCAGCCAGTGTGGTTCTCCTGTTTGTTCTTTTTATATTTGTAGTGTATGGCCTTCCGAAGAACCCAAACGAAACTTTCCTTTCAAATCAAAAATGAAAACTTTCTTGACATTAAATACAGCGAATCTGGTCAAAACTGTTCGTAGTCTTTTGAATGAACGACAATGTGAACTGTGTTGGAGATTTTGACGGCGGCTCCGCTTGCAGCGCTAAGCCCACACCCTCCTCTTCTCCTTCACCCCTTCCTCTAACCATACACCCTCCTCTTCTCCTTCACCCCTTCCTCTGACCATACACCCTCCTCTTCTCCTTCACCCCTTCCTCTAACCATACACCCTCCTCTTCTCCTTCACCCCTTCCTCTAACCATACACCCTCCTCTCCTCCTTCACCCCTTCCTCTAACCCCACACCCTCCTCTTCTCCTTCACCCCTTCCTCTAACCCATACACCCTCCTCTCCTCCTTCACCCCTTCCTCTAACAAGGTAGGGGACAGGAGGTGAGGTACACACAGATACAGGTGTACACTTACACGGACACAACCTTTCTTTCTCACTCGATGGCTCCTTCTAAATCCCTCTCTCCCAGCCATACCCACTCACCCAGGAGGGTATTTGGTTGGCAACAAGGACAATATGTTTGCTTATTACCTGCTCATTAATTCTGTTGGCATTGTGTGTGTGCATGTGCGTCTGTGATAGTCTGTTTCCATCTCAAGCCTGTCAAGACAACGAATAGCCTAGACCAGATCTAGCTTTTTTCTCGGTAGGTGCCGTTTCATTTTACTGAATCAAATATTTAATATTAATTGCATCCTTCTTTGGATTGCATTTGTTTTCTTCATATATATGTTGTTGTTCTGTGTGGGAATGTAAGGTTGCTTTGTAACCGGCAACATTATTTTTGGTATTTAAAAAAAATTCTAATCTAAAAACTGTTTGGTGGATCAAGAGTACTAAATTATATTAAAGTCACCATACCAGCTGCATAGATTTATTTACATGAATGAAGTTAGGTGCCAGTCCTCTTCAAGCCTAAATTCTGGTAAATTAGGATATCACAAACTCATATTGAATACAGTTTCTTTGAATCTCAAAAGCAGTAATGTCTTAGAATGTAGCTTACTGTACCTGGGCAGCTTCTCTATCACTAAACAGAGCAGTTGTTTTTCTGTAAGGTGACAGGCCCTCTTGGGATGCAGGGACAGACGTCCTAACAACCGTTCTCATATGATGTCGTGGGGAATAAACGTTTCTTGTCCTTTACACGTTTCAGTCCCTTCTGATCGAAAGCGATGTAACAGTTTTAGTTGTGTCCCAAGTGCACCCATGTCCGTGCAGCCGATGTCCGTGGTCACCTTCCAGCCCTGCACGTTCCGGGGTCCAGACCCCAAGACTGAACTGTGGTCCAGCGGAACGTTTGACTGCTGTCAAGACACCCAGACCTGTGTGTTGTTTTGAGCACTACAGCTTTAACTGTGTTGTAAATATCAGACAACCGTCTACGCTTTTTATTCAAAACACAACTTCAAATGTGTGTGTGTGTGAATTCATGTTGGCCTGCCTGCATGAGTGCGTAGGTGTGCGCCAGCCTGCGTTTGTGTGTGTGTGTGTGTATTTACGTTGGACCATTTGCGTTTGTGTGTGTGTTCCTGACCTATGCTCCCTCTGCCCCCTGTAGGTTGTCTAGGGTTCTGGTGTCCGTGCTGCCTGGCCTGTCAGGTGAGCTCAGGCATGGGGGAGAGTCACTGTCTCCCCCTGCTGGACAATGGAATGATCCCTCCTATATCTCTGGCCCTCAGGAGCACCTTGAGGGAGAGGTACCGCATACAGGTACAGAACAAAACACAGATACATGAACGAGGATCTAACTTCATTTTTTTTTAATATATACCTGATTTTTACAAATAATTTAGACTGAATGACCAGACTTACAATAGTTTCCAGGATGTCAATATAAACTTTATTGTATTAAAATGATTCGTCCCGTCTCCAAACCAGGGCAGTGTCGCAGACGACTGCTGCATGGTCACCTTCTGCTCCAGCTGCAGCTGGTGTCAGATGGCCCGCGAGCTCAAGGCTCGCCGCGTCCCCACGCAGGTCAACGTCAAGCCCACCGCCCCCCCTAGCATGGTGCAGGTCACACTGCCCACCGCCCCCCCTATGGTGCAGGTCACACTGCACCCCGCCCCCCCCAAGCATGGCGCAGGTCACACTGCACCCCTCCCCACCCATCTACACCCTGCAAGCCACACCCATGGCTGGACTATACCCACCTATCCCTACATGACGTGGGAACAAAATGGTGGTTTAAACTGTCCAAATCTAGTCACTGATTTTAGGTAAATGGATTGCCTGTTGGTTTTAGACTTGTGTTATCCATTGTATTGGGCTTTTATACTAGTTATATAGCTAAACACTAAGCCCCTATGCCTAAGGACTGGAATGTATCATTATTTTGACAAAACATGTTAATATTTTTGTCTGTGGTTGTCAGTCCTTCTGTGACTGATTAAAGAAAACTGTTACACTAAAAGGTGTGAGACTCCAACTTCGATTTTAGCAACATGGACACATTAGAAGCACTATTAAACAAACATAATTGTGGATATCATAAGATCATGCAGCCAGACCAAACAATAGTTTAGACTGATGTGATTAGACTGGAGGTAGTTTAAAGTACGTGATGTAGAAGTGTAGTTTAAAGAGACAAAAAAAAACTTTTCTCACACAAAAAATAAATAGAAAATGAATCGCATTGTACTGTATGAGTGCATTTGCAAGTGTAGCTTGCAATCCCGCCAGACAGACACATTTACATTGCATTCTGCTAAAAACAAGTTTAGCAGCTTTACAACCTCTGTTCCTCCTTCATCTCTCTCTCTCTCTCTCTCTCTCTCTCCCCCCCCACCCCCCCCCATTTTCCCTCTGCACTCCCCTCCCCCCCCTCACCCAACTCTCTTCTGCTCTCCCGTCCCAAACGCAGCTCTCCCACACCTCCATCCTCAGACCACATTGGCGTCGTCGTCGGGATCGTTGATTCCCAGGATGCAGCAGCAGACCAGGGCACAGCAGGCCACCAGCAGAAATACACCCAGCAGGATGTACGTCAGTGTGGTGCTCCAGAAGGCAAATAGGTACAGGGGTCTGTGGCAGTAAGGCCCCTCCGTCTGGGTCAGAGTCTGGTTGTAGTTGGGGGGGTAGATGGAGTAGATCCACACGTTGCCTAGGGAACGAGTTAGGAGAGAAACACACAGGGTGTGCCCTTTTGTGAATACACCCACACTGTGCAAACACGTCTTGCTCCACCCACACACTCTTGCCCTTCCCTTTCTCTACTGAAAACTCAACACTCAACACTCACACACTCACACACTCAACACTCAACACTCAACACTCAACACTCACACACTCAACACTCAACACTCAACACTCAACACACTCACCACAGATGAACCAACAGAAGAGGAAGGTGGAGGTCAGGCTGTTCCACACGGAGCAGGCGCGGCTGGCAGGGTTGTGGGGGCTGTCGGCAGGCTTCTGGGTGCAGGGGAGGCAGGAGAACAGGCCAAGGACCAGCCCAAACACACCAGCCACTATCAGGTAGATAGGGATATATTCTTGCCTGGGACAGTCATTCAGGTACACAGCACCTGTGAAGGGTCCAACCCCCCCCCAAAAAATCAACGATCTGGCTGATAAGTGAGATAAGGGATAGTGATGAGATAGGGTGTGTAAGCAGAAAAAAAAACTGCACTAGAAAATATAAAATAAAAATGTCAGTGATAGACTAAGATCTAAACACTACTCACCGATGGCAATCTGAGCAATAGGAAAGATACAGGCAGCTTTCACACTAGCTGGTGAGAGAAAAAAGAACACAAACTCATAATATAAATATGTATACTGTATACATTATATATACATATACGTGTGTGTGTCTGTTTAATATAGTGTAGGACGCTCTCCAACCTTTTACTGCTTTGGAAGGTTTGGGTAGACGCTCCATAAAGCTGGGTTGACTCGCCATGGTGGGAGCTGATGCTGATTATGACCTGTAGATAAGGATGAGTCGCAGGTCAATGAAGGGGATCAATACAGGGTCAAATCTGCTCACAATCTTGCACAGTTCTAGAACAATTATTGTTCTAGGCTGGCTGATTATATCAGCATGCATGCTACTGATAATAGCTCTACCTTAACTTTTCAGTCAAATGGAAGTTGTCAGCCTTGCCTTGAAATCATTCACACCCTTGTCACCTGACGACAAGATTTGCTTCAGAAGAGAAGAAACAAACAGAGAACTGATTTAGTTCATCTAGTCCAACCAGATTCTACCTCATACCTCTAGTTAAGTCTTTCCGAGAACAAAGATTGATATGCTACACTCTTGCACTTTTGAGGTTCATGTTGTTTGATTGTAACTTGTCTCATGCTCTTGTGTTTCTTCCCATTGGCACTTATTGGCTTTTCACAATGTATGCTTCATGTTTTGGCTACCCACAATGTTTTGGGGCTATATCGTTGTTCATGATCATTGCACTTTTGTAAAGTTTTTATAGCCCCATTCTCTGTTAAAACCGCTGTGTGACTGTGTGTTTGTCGTTTGCTGTAGGCATAACTTGAACAAACAAAAAAACATGAAAAACTGGTGATTCATGTTAGTCCTAATGTTGCTGCCGCTGACAAAATCACACACGTCAAAGCCGGAGTAGGTTTAGATTTTCTGACAGGGAACATGTCAAAAGCTAAACGTTCTCATTATTGCCTTTGTGGTTCACACAGGAAAGGTCTTCTGAAATATCATAGCAAACAAAAAGGTAGGTATAATATGTACAAACGAAATAACAAAACAGCAGCAGCTGGCTGACGTAAAACTGATTTGACATAATGTAATTTACATCATGACGTGATGAGAGCGTCCCCCGTGTGGCCTCGTGTGAGGTGCTACAGGTGTGAAATTTGGCAAGATAGTTGCTCTGTTTGACAACGAACAGGGTTCGCATATTGATAAAACGGTTTAAATGTGCTTGCAAATAGTTCATTACATACCTTGGGTGTGTTGCGTTCCAGCTATTAAAATGTATTTGAATGTTTGCCGATCCGCACCTTCACAACGTCAGAAAAGAGTTCACAGTTGGGCGTAAATACAGACATCGGTTTACTGCGCAGGCGTCCGAATGTAATAAGAAGAGGAATTCCTAGTAGAATGTTGCTCTTTGCATAAGTAGGCTACAACTGAACTGTCCTTGTATCCCAAAATAACTGCATTCCTAACTGGAAATGTACAAAACATTGGCAACGTGGCACTTTAAAAAACGATAAATTACCAGAATATCACACATCACACAGGAATGATATGCATGTGTTTAATATAAGGCGTAGGCCTACTACTAGTTATTCCAGTTTCTCGTTCCTGGTTTTTCTGTCTTCACGTTTTTGATCTCTGCCTGTGTAATCCCCGCCCGCGAGCCTGCCTGCCCCAGTGTACCTCTGCCTTGCTACCTTGTTGCCCACCTTTGCTTGCCCCTGGACTACGATATTCCTTGGTGCGATCAAATAAATTGTTCTACTTAAACTACCCTTCTTCCTGTCTGCATTTGGGTCCACAACCCGGCCTTGTGTCAACGGTATCAATACGGGGTCAAATCTGTTCACAATGTTGCACAGTTTCTTGGTTTGCAGATTATATAGTTCTGCATCCAGCTGGTTGTAGTTCTGCCTAAACAAAATGGAGACAAAGAATTGATCCGATTTTGCTCATTTCAAACAACATTCTCTACCTGTGGTCAAAAGTGTTCCAAGAACAAAGATTTCGGAAGGCATGTAATTTTTCGGAAGTTCCAAAGATTAGACAGCTTGACAGGATTCCTATTCCAGGATGCAATGCGGGAATGGGGTAACTGAAGATAGTCATTATTCATCTCATAATATTTTCCATAACAATCATTTTATTGTCACATTTACAAAAGGACTACATTCCTAAGTGGAAATGTACAAAACCTTGGCAACATGGCAATATCTCTAGCTAATATATTTGTACAATATCAATAGTGTTAACAAAGCTGATATGTAAATAATACGCCTAATAATGTAAAAAATACAAAATAAAAGGCACAAAATCAACACATTTAACTCTTCATTCACTAAGGGTGGTTCAGTGTTCATTTGTAAACAATAGCATTATTTATGTCATTAATAGGCAATTTATGTTAAAGTGTTATTTAATATATTCTGTATCCTGTCTTATGTCCATCATTTTCTGTTTATTTATTCCAGTGGTGACAGCAGTTTTCACAATCCAGTGAAGTGGGTAGGATTTGAGTGAGCTGTCAATCACAAGTCTGTGAGATATTCACTGGATGATGTCTCCACGTAGATGCAACCCCGAGAGCCTGGCTGTGATTGGCCACCACGCAAGTCAATCACTCTGCTCCTCCCTCTCTCACTATCGCCAGTCTCAAGACGGGCTCCGCCCAGGAAACAGTCCCACACCATCCCTCTGCTCCATAACTGTACACACACACACGTACACACACACACGCAGACACACACACACACATACAAACACACACACATACACACATACCCATAACAAATCATTTTGTCAGCAACTAAACCAAAGAAAACAGTGTCTTTCTCACACGACGGTGTGTGTGTCTAACCTCAATAGAGATGTGTGTGTCAGGGTATCTTCTGTAGAAGATAGCCCTCAAATTGAACTCTGGGCTCCCATTCTCCTTAAACACACATGTCCTGACGGTGTCGTCCTCACAGCGAATCACAGCGTAGACGTCTGGTAAAGAGAACGACAGCAAGAGTGAGGGTGTGTGTGTGTACGTACCCGTGTGTGTGTACCTGTGTGTGCACCTGTGTGTGCGTGTGGTGTACTTGTATTTGTCTGTGTGTACCAGTGTGTTTGGGTATGCTTGTGTACCTGTTTGTGTGCGTGTAGTTGTGTGTTTGTGTACGTGCATGTTAGTGTACTTGTGTGTGTGTGTACCTGTGTGTGTGTGTGTACCTGGGTGTTTGGGCTGGCTGAGTCCGGAGGCTCTGCGGAGGTGGACGGTGGTCACTACGGTGGGCTGAGGTAAACAACATTGCCACACCGATGGAGAGGGCAGGTCCTCCTTCAACTCTCTGACAGAGAGAGAGAGAGACATAGAGAGAGAGTCAGAGAGAGAGACAGAGACAGAGAGATATGGCGGCTGTGTTCAGAAAATGTGAATGAAGGATGCCTGGGATTTCTCACAGCATTGCACACATGCTCTTTCTCTCGTTACCTCTGTCTTTCTTCCGCTGCCATACCGGCTGGCACACATGCCATACATACACAGACACACTGCCTTTCTCTTGCACTCACACAGACACACACACACAAAGACATTCACACAACCTCCCCCCCACCCCCCTCCACACACACACACAGGCACACTCCGTTCTCCCTCCAACACACACACACACACAGAGACCGACTGGCGCAGGCTCCCCACCTCCCACACACACCTGAGGCTGACGTGGGACTGTGAGAAGAGGCGCAGCAGGAAGCGTCCGGTGGGTCCGGGCTGGAAGGTGGTGGGCAGCAGGGCGTAGCGTCCGGGCGCCAGCTGCACGCGCAGCGCCACGCTCCGGGAGTCCATGTAGACGGAGCTGGCCGCCTGCTCCCCCACGCACTGCACCCGGCTGCAGCGGTTCACCTCCACCTGGGAAGGGGGGGGGTAAAGCCGTTCCCGGGGTCGTCGTTCGTTAGTCTTTCGATCCGCAGAACGTCGTTATCGTCGCGTCGCGAACGCCCTCTCACCTTCAGCACCTCGAATCCGATGGGCAGGTTTTCTCCTCCGCCGTCTTTTCTCCGTATCCTCCTGTCCTCCTGCTGCAGACAGATCAGCACCTCTTCCCCCTTCCCGCGCACCTCGAACATGAACTGACGCGGAAAGGGACGCCGAGGGAAAGGGGAGAGAGACGCCGAGGGGCGGGAAAATGGGCATTGTCAATCTCCTGCTTTTATTTGGTCCTAGAGATGTGCGTTCAAGAGCTATTTGTTGAAGTTGTGTTTCAAAAAATAACTTACCTGGGGATTGTGCAGAAACGAGTCCCTGTGGTTTATACATCCCCCGCACCTACTCCTCTTATCCAACTGCTCATCCCAGCCTCCACTCGTCTCCTCCTCTTCTCCCTTCTCCTCCTCCTCCTTACTCTTCCTCTTCTTCCCCCCCCTCCTTCTTCTTAGCCACTTCTCCTTCTCCACCTCCTTTACCGGGCCCTCCCTTCCTCTGCCTCTCCCCGAGTCTCTCCTCTTTCCTGTCCCCCCTCTGCTGGGTCCCCCCGGGCTTGGCCACAATCCTCCCCAGGTCGGGTGCCCTGCGGCTGGGCAGCAGGACACCGGGAGGGTGGGTCCCGGGGGTGGAGGGGGCCGGGGTCCACTCCCCCAGACGACGGGCCTCTCTCCAGTGGGTGCAGCGCCACAGGAGGGATCTCTCCACCAGACGACACACCACCACGTCTGTGAAGTAGCTGCAGAAGTCCTCAAACTCCATCCTGGGGGAGGGGACCAGGGAGGAAGGTAGAATCAGGCAGTCAGTGAACTGGTTCTTCTACGGCTCTCAGGGCATGCACTGTATTAAAAAAAATAGGCTGAGTTCGGTACAGATTGTTTATGTAGTTTACCAGAATTCTCCCACATCTCGGACTACAAGTCCCATCTTCTCCTTCTCGCCACGGCTCACCTGCTGCCACTGCAGCGACCTGCAGGGGGAGCAAACAAGCTCAGTTTCACATTTTGATCCAGGGAGCTTTTCAAGTACACCTCAAACTAGTAAGTTTGTGGTCACTGGTCACTAATTTGAATAGAGCCTATTTGAACGGAAACACACTTGAGAAACAGACACAGTTGACTGAGAAAGATATTCTAGTAACAGCCAGTACCGACCGGCCCCTTACTCACCCTTGGCTCCAGTCACCTGTCCAGTCGGCGGTTCCCCATGGGTTCCTCATTCGAACCATAAGGAGGCGGGTTGCCCCGCCCTGGCCCTGACCCTGGAGCTTCTCGCTCAGGCGCACCTTCTTCACGGCGGTGATGCCGTAGGCGTGGCCACGCACCAGACCACAGTCCAGGACAGACTCCACCTTTTCACCCTCTGCGGGCTGGAAGAGGGGGGAGAGGAGAGAGACACAAGAGGAGAGTTAGATACAGAGGTTGTAAAGAAGAGAGAGAGAGAGAGAGAGAGAGAGAGAGAGAGGGGGGGGGAGAGGGGACAGAGAGAGAGAGGGGCACAGATCCAGACACACAGGTCAAGCAGAGTTAAACCTGAGCACATCAGGGGGTTCAATCTGAGAGAGAGAGAGAGAGAGAGAGAGAGAGAGAGAGAGAGAGAGAGAGAGAGAGAACAACACAGACAGACAAAACACCAAGCAAAACAACCCCATAGATCAAACCTTTCAAACACCCTATAACAGCGAACCCTGTCACCCAGACAACACTCAGTTCTCAGGCCAGGGCCATTGAGAGAGATCAGAGACCCGGGCCAACAGAGAGAACATGCCGCAGTGACAAAGACAGAGGCCAGTGTCATTCCTGTCACTGCGTAAAGGTGACGGTGAAATGCCTGGACAATGGTTCCACACAGCTGCCTGTCTGTCCTCTGCAACCTGGTCGAAAAATGTCTCCTAGGTGACCTCTCCAAGGACCACCGTAGCTGTCTGCTTGGCCCAGTTCCAAACCATTTATCACCACCTCTACCCTCTGTGCCACTGTGTAGAACAGAACAGCAGATCATGTTAATGGCTACACATAAAATGTTTGAGCCGGTGTGTCACCTGTTTATGTGCGTCCCCCCCCCTGCCGTTTAAATCAAACAATGTCCTCTTGTAGGTCACCTGTCTATTTCTCCGTGATCATCGCGATAGCGTTTCATTGGAAGATGCCTAACTTCTCCCTGATGTTTCTCATATTCACACTCGAAGCGATAACTCAGCGTTTATATGTGCTGCAAAGATATAACACCAAGCACATGATGGCTCACAAAGACTGAGTACTTTAGAACACTTTGATTATATCAACAATTTGTTGTTATTATTTCTTTCTTTTATTTCCGTATCTCTCTGTCATGCCCTGGCCTGCCAAGGGACAACGGATGAAAACGAGCTAATCCAGCTAATTCCGGTACATGACATTTTTACATGTTTATCAATGTACACTGTCCTTTTCAAATAAACGCATATTATTAGTACTTCAGCAGGGATCTAGTGTGCATGTACCCGTATGGAGCATGTGATGAGAGCCTGGCGTGCGCTGGCCTTGGCCAGGGTCTGGAAGAGGGTCTTCCTCCTCTCGGGGTGCAGACCCAGGGCCTCCCGCTCCAGGCTCAGGGGCTCCGACACCCCCCCGGTGAAGTCGATGAGGGCCTCCGCCGTGTTGCCCCCCTCCAGGGCCTCGTAGCAGCCGTTCAGTCTGGGGGGGGGGTGGTGGGGTGGGGGTGGGGGGTTGACGAGGGGAGGAGGGGTGGGGTGGGGGTGATGGGGGGAGGAGGAAGGGGGGAAGAGGTGGTGGTGGATGACAGGGGTGGCACAATCTCTGTTTAAATTCTTGAACCATCCCGTACACATCAGTAACTCATCTTAACCTCTTTGGCAGGGGCTGTATACGTGAGGGTTTGAAAATAAAAAAATACGTGCAAGGATCCAAGAACTGGACTCATATATCCTCTGATGATACAGAAAAGTGTTCCAGTGACAAGCTGTACTTTCGGCCTCCTGCACTACATGTTCACACAGATCTGACAAACATGAGATGGGTGACAGAAACCAGATGGAACCTGAAGGTCAACCTATACACCTATCCACATACCACCCAGATCAGCGTGTTCCCCCGCCCCACGCCAGTCTTACTTGGCGTAGGCCTTCTCCAGCAGGGCGCTCCAGAACTCGCGCGGCGTGGCCGAGCGGCAGAACAGCAGCGTCCCTTCCTCGCTGACCGGCAGACGGTCGTCCACCACCACGTCCGTCCAGCGGCCAAGACGCCAAAAGCGGAAGTGGAATATTCCGGCGTATAGGTCAGGACGCTTGGGGTTCCACTCCTGCTCCAAGTGGTCCGGAATCACCTGACACGGTTTATCCATAGGAGACCAAAGACTGGTGTAAATACAGGTTCTGCTCCACTTACCTTCGGTTTATGTTTCATGTTTATATCCAGTATATACGTTCTGTGATGGTGGCCATGTTTTAATACATTTTGATTTAACTTTTTGGGTCTACGGCTCTAATCAATTCACTAATTAGAGAAAAGACCATCCTTTTTTACGTTTCTATACATTTACAATGTGTATTCATTTATACATTGACTATTCAGGTTAATGAAAACACAAAAAATGTGAAAAGGAAAAATATGTCGGTTGACTTTTGAATTCTCACCTTCTTCCATAGAGAGGGCTCCGAGGCCAGACAGGAAGTGGCGGCGACCATCCAGCAATTACCCAGACTGCCCTGGTGCAGGTCCCGGGTGCTGATGCCGTCCACGAACAGACGAGGGTCCTTACACAGTTCCTGAGGAGAGACAAGGAGAGAAAAATAGAGGATTTGAGCAATTGAAGGTGAAATACAATGATTAGACTAATCTATGAGTTTAAACTGAAGTCTATTTATGCTGCAGTATTCCATTTGTCTTAAATTAACACACAGCAGCAACGTTTCTGGACTTATCTATCAGTTCTGAAATGCGGCCGAAGTTTCTGCTAGCCTTGTTTTGGAGCAGTGAGGACGGGACAGATCCTGTCCTCTTGACATTCGGACTATCAGGTAACGGTAGAGTTACTGGCAGACACACACACACACACGCTCACACACACACACACACACACACACACACACACTGGAGTCCAAGCAGACAAATACACACTTCCTGGGGTCAAGCCCTGTACAAATGTAACTCTAGAAAAGTTATGAACTCATGATATCATGCTGACCTCATGAAGTTGACTCGATTTTGGCTTTGATGGTTATGGATGGGAAGTCATGTGTCCAAGTGTTAGGTGTGTGTGTGTGTGTGAGACTAGCGGGAGGGAGGTGACGAACGTCAGCCTATCATTCGACTCCCTGTGACTGGACTCCTAAACTACCTGAGCAGCGCATTAGAAACACAACCCCAGCCATTTATTGTTACTTAATCATGAACCATCAAGAAGGCCCACATAGGTTCCTTTTGAGTCTGCAAAGTTCCATTTCAGAATCTTTCAGAAAGAACTACTCGCAGTTCCAAACAGGATCTCACCAAACTAAAACGGGTTCAATGTTGAACCCCAGAGTTCTTCTCTGGTTACAAATGGTTCGACACACAGAAATGGGTACAGCTCAGTCGTGTTTGACTGCAGATCAAAAGGTCCAAGGCTGAAATACCCTTCTTCCTATCGCTTTGGATAAAAGCCTTAGCTAAAGGACTATTTTATATGAATATTTCATACAATGCACTGTATAATATAACCCACACTCCAAGCTACAACAACCCTTCGGTCCTAAAAACAGTCTGTAAACATATGCTATTTAAATCAAGTGTTCCAGAGAGCAAACACACCCTGCCAGGGCCCCAGTCTCAGGCCGCAGCACGCGTCACACACACTCTCAGCAGCTAGGGTTGCAGTGACGCCTCTCTTACATTAGAAAGGACTTGAATTAAACCAATCTGGAATACAAACTGCTGAGCGGACTACTAGATTTAGACAAGGGGATGTTTGGGGCGTCCCAAGTCTAGGGAGAGGCCATGAGGTCTGTCGGTGTGTGTGTAGAGTGTGTGTAGTGTGTGTGTGTGTGATGGAAATAACTGTCTGTATGTATCTAAATCTGCTCTAACACTATGCCAATCCTGTGTAAATGTGTGTATATGTGTGTGTGCCGGGAGTGTGCAAGTGATGGAAATATTCATCTCTGTGTCTGTATCTAAATGCGCTCTAGATATCTGTATGTCTTGTTGTCAGTGGTGTTGACACTTCCAACCACACCCAGTCCCCCCTTTCTTCACCATGGTGCCTTCCACTGTCCTTACTGTCCTTCTCACCTTTGGCCTCTTCCATTTGAGCCCGGGGGGTGGCTCTCGTTTGTAGAAGAGCGACTGGGCGGAGGGGGGGAAGGCGGGGTCCTTGAAGAGCACGCCCCTCCTCATGCATGCCCTCTTGAGCTTGTGGTAGCTCTGGCCCTGGAAGTTACACACACGCTCCGGCATCCTGAGGACCATGAGCGAGCACAGCGTCAGAGAGCGCGAGATGAAAGATAGCAAGTATAGTAGTTCTTAATTGAAGTTAGAGAGTTAGAGTAAAAGAAAAAGCAATAAAGGGAGAGAAGTGAGAACCGATTAAAAGAGAGAGAGAGAGAGAGAGAGAGAGAGAGAGAGAGAGAGAGCAGAGAGAGAACACAAGGAGATAGTGGATGGTTAGAACAGTTCCAATGTCAGGGGATGTTTATTAACTATGAACACGCTCAGTCCAGGGGAACAGTGAGTCCAAAGCACACACATCAACCCACGTTCACTGTAATAATCCATGAGTTGCACATTGATGTTATCAATACTACAAAAACACCCGCAGAATTCAAATGAAGCAAACCCAAATGTTTGAATACTTTGTGCGTCCATGTCCCTTAACAGTAAAAGCCAGCACACTACCTGCTCTGGAAGAGCTGTTAGGCGTCTCCTCACTCTCCAAGCAGGAAGGAATTCACAGAGCACAGGTACGTCAAGTTCCCTCTTGATCCAATAAAAAGGTTCCTTCTCTTCGGCCTTGTGTCTTTGTTTTTCATGTGTTTTATAGGGTCACCTGTTGTTAGGGACACCCATTGCTGCTTTGGAGTATGTTTAGAGAGCCAGAGGTGTAATCTTCTCTCCTGTTGTGTCTGTCTGTCTTTCCGGTCTCCAAGGCAACCGACACGGGCTCGCCAGCTGCCGCTCGCTTCAGTACTCGACGAGCATTACTGTCCACCTGGTTCCTGTCAAAGGAGGTTGATGTCGTTTTTATACCTGCAAGTTCTTGATTAGTCCACCGGGTTAAGAAGTTCTTTGATTAAAAAAACCTTGACACAAATAAAGAAAAAGATTCCGAAATTGACACTATTTCCTTCCAGTGGAGTGTACATCCATTTGGCTCATCATACTGTAGACGTGTGTTTGTATGTGTGTGTGTGTGTGTGTGTGTGTGTGTGTGTGTGTGTGAACACCTTACACTGCCTCATCTCTGTGTGTCTTCTGCCACCGTTCCATATTATGGTTTTTTAAAGAGCCTAGCGATAGTGTGTTTGTGTTTACGCAAGCGAAACCCGCTCCCTGGCTGTCATCCTATACGCAGGGGAAACCCTTCACCTGTGTCCCAGCAGCATGGAGGAGCATGTGTCTGTATGTGACATCAACTGATCTGTGTGACATGCGCGTGCATGTGTGTCCCCCGCTTTTGGTGTGGTGTGTGTGTCCCCGTGTGTGTGTGCGTAACCATGACAAAGTAGAGCAACATCAGTAGACCTGTGTGTGTGTGTGTGTGTGTGTCTGTTGCTGTAACACTATCCTCCAGACAGACAATAGCTACAGAGAGTATATTCATGCTCTGAGACATAACATATAATTAGCGACAGCCACAGCGAGGAAAAAATAAAGACTGTTACTTCAGACCTTGTACTTTTTCAGCCACTTTTCACCTCTCCCTCCTTCTGGCTGACGACGAGCAAAGAGAACCAATCACACTCACGTACACAGATCACTCATGTACACAGACACAAGCTAAACCAACCTGGAAGCATGCAGAAAGGGTAGTGTGTGTGTTCCATGTAAAGCAAGCAGCACAAAAAGGCATCGCTTGGTGATTTCCTACCTAGCTTACGGACATCAGCTCCTGGTGTGTGTGTGTGTGTGTGTGTGTGTGTGTGTGTGTGTGTGTGTGTGTGTGTGTGTGTGTGTGTGTGTGTGTGTGTGTGTGTGTGTGTGTGTGTATGTATGTGTGTGTGTGTGTGTGCGTGTGTGTGCGTCTCTCTTACTGCTGGGTCTGCTCCTCTCATCAGGGTTGGTGTATAGAGTTCTGTCCTGTCCCTGAACCCGTCTTCTGAGAGCCTGAAGCTGCTCTCTCTCTCTCTCTCTCTCTCTCTCTCTTCTCTCTCTGTGCAGGACCCCTCCCTCCCTCTGCACTGCTCTCTCTCTACTGTGGTCTCTCTCCCGCAAGTCCTCATTCAGTTATCACTCTCATTTTATCACTCTCTCTCTCTTTCGCTCTGTCTCTCTCTCTTTCTCTGTCCCTCCCATAGGACAGTTTCTGTTGTCATTAAGCTTGTGCCCTAGTGACACCTGAGCCCCCACCCCCCCCACCCCCCCACCCCCCCCACCCCCCCCTCACCACCACCACTAATTTAAGTCTTAACCCCTTCTATGCCAGCACAATGACTCATCAATTGATCTGTAAGCCAAACTCCTGCCCTGTATACATCATGTTGGTCCCATATACCTTTTTTGTAGGGGGGGGGGCAACAAAATCAAACTGAAACAAAATGTTGAAAATACTGGTTCATTGGCAGCTAGATGAAATGTCCTGTCATCTGTCGTTGCTAATTATAAACCACACCTTTCCTTATCAATCTGTTTACCCTTTAATCCCTTCACTCTACCTCTCGGTCTATTCTAACTATCTTCCTGTCCCATACCAAACTGTCAACAGAGACGCTATCACTCTGGTGTGAACCCTGCAACCCACTTTGGTTTAAGTAATTATATTAATCTATAAATATCACTGGGTCCCAGAAAATAAATGTTAAAAACCGAAAACTCACGTTGAAATAGCTAGCGTGGCTGTCAATAGTTTGTTATAAAATATATATATAAATAGCCAAAAAAAATGCGTTTGTCAAATTCAACTCAGAATTGTTGTACTTTCGATACTCTTTCCTGTGTCTTTGAAGAAGAAAAAACCTTGTAAATATCATCAAGGTTTTCTGTGATTGACCAGCAGTCCTTAATCAGTTAAACGTGATCTACCCTTATGCCTTTTGGGTAAATATCACCCTACAGCGCAAGTGCAAACTTAGTTTACTCTTTTCCAACTATGCCGATGTGGCTTCTGTAAAGGGATTTTGAAGCAGAAGAGAAAGGGAAATAATAGACATGACAGTTATTCTTTTGTCTTTTCTTTGGTTCTGCAGCTTTGTTTTGGCAGAAGAGAATGAGAGGTTGCCAAATAAATGTGAAGGTGAGAATAATGCCTCTATTTTGGTCATTTTGCGGCTATCGTATGAGTCGGTCTAGCATGCTAATTTTGGGAAGCTAGCTAGATTTGCATAATGTCTTCATGATGAAAACCATAATTTCTGCATTTGAAATCTATGATCTAGTCAACTAATTATTTGCCTTGAATTGATCTGTGCGTCCGTGTTTATCTGAGCAGTGTGTAAGTTCCTGACAGTGGAGCTGCAGGCTACCCTAGAGAAAAGCAGCCGCTCCAAGGAAGTCCTGGAGCTGGGAGAGGTGCTGGACACCGGGAAACGCAGGCGCAAAATCAAATACAACACCTCGTAAGTCACCGACACTGACTGGAGGGGGACCCGTGTGTCGCTTAGTCCAGTGTTGCCGATCAGTTTGCTGGCCTTTGCAGAATGAAGGACACGTGGGACTCAAAAGGGGTGTTGCAGCATCGTTTGGGTTTATCGTTTTTTTCTGGACAATCCAGAAGTCTGTCTTTCTACAGTTTGTCAGAACCTGGGCACTCACCAGTGGGCAGTTGCGTGACATGCCTTTCACCTTTTTATTGTTGAGAATGTCTGGTCATATTTGGCAGTGGAGGAGGATGTGTTCTTTGCATGTATACAGTGGCTTGATGCGTGTCTGTTTCCTTGTGTGTGTTCCCAGTGAGACTCGTCTGACTGAGGCAGTAGACGACATCTGTGAGGGCATCCTGCAGTACAGCGTCCACGCCGAGAGACCTGGCAGCCTGCGATACGCCAAGGTATGTACACACACACACACACACTTACGCACACACACACACACACACACACACACACACACACACACACACTCCTTTGGAGTCAAACCCCGGTCTCCCTCACGCGAAGCCCAACCAGACTGCACCTGTGTGTGTGTGGCGTGTAGGGCACCAGTCAGACCATGTCAACCCTGAAGAACCTGGTGAACAAGGGTGTGAAGGTGGAGCTGGGACTGCCCTACGAGCTGTGGGACGAGCCTTCTGTGGAGGTGTCGGACATGAAGAAGCAGGTAGTGTGTGCAAAAGTATACATGCAAATAGAGTATATTTTATGGTCTTTTTTGGCATATCTGTTTACATGCGTTGAAGTATTGTCTGTGTCTGTGTGTGTGTGTGTGTGTGTGTGTGTGTGACTACTTTTCTGCATCCCAGTGTGAGACCATGCTGGAGCAGTTTGAGGAGGTGGTGGAGGACTGGTACTTCCACCACCAGGAAGAAAGACTGGAACGCTTTCTGTGTGAAAGCTACGTGCTCGACGACTCCGAGCAAGGTGATACACACACGCATACCACACACACACACACATACACACACATACAAACATTCTACAACCGTCACTCGGGGGATCCATACAATACATCCTCCTACCACACCCATGCACATGCACTCTCACTGAATAGACCATCAGACTTAACTCACACAAGCACGAACTCAAACACTGGTCACTCTCTCTTCTTTATCTGTTCTCTCTCTCTCTTCCTCCATCTTTATCTTTTTGTAGACTGTCTGAAGGAGGTGTGGAAGGGGGATGTGGGTATGAAGGGAGCAGCTGGAGCGGCAAAGAGTGAGGGAGGAGGAGACGGAGGGAAGACACATGATGCTGGAGAACTGTGAAACCATCCAACATGGCCGACAAACGCTCCCGCAACAGAACTGAACTGCACAGTAGAAGAACCTCAGTCGTTGACTGCGTAGCCAACGACGAGGTCTTTGGAACGGGAAACATTTACAGCGCTACATCCAGTAGCAACAATATGCCGTCCATTTGATGGATTATAGCATCAACCGTCAGCCTATCCTGCCACTTGGAGACCCACAAGGGCGTCCCAAGTCTTCCAGAATGTTTCATGCTTTCAGACTGCACAGCATGACGACTGTCCCCTTTCGACAAGCGTATGTTAGGCCACAAGGCCATCTAGTGGTGAATGTGTGCTCCTGCATCTAATTACAGATTGACCTCACATGGAAAGATGCATTTAGTTGTTACATACACTCCTGATGTTTCAGGACAGTGCCTTATGAATGTCAGTGTTATTGTTTGACGTCAGTCAGGATTGTCCTCCAGATCCATCCCATAATACTTTGACCAGCAGACATTTTGCAGCAAGGTCAAGGAAGAAGCATGAGAAACATGGCTAATTAAATCGACCTGTTTTTACATATCAGCATTAACTGTTTTGATATAGTTGATCTTTTATTGTACAGTACATTTTTTTACCTGAACCATGGTTTCCAAAATGCAATATGTAAATGTTTTATGTTGAATAAACTCAGCTTTTGTTACACTAAATCAAGCAACATGTCGGAACATTTAACATGTAACATAAAGAGATGGTATCTTGTTAATGGGGTATTGAATGAGTTACTCATAGGTCTAGTTCTGTGGAAGTGTTATTGAGCAGTTCTTGGGTGCAGATGTAATTGATATTGTGCGCAACACTGCCTCTCCGTGGCTGAGTGAGAACACTGCACCTCAGTCAAGCAGTAATTAGCTGATTAATGATTGCCCTCTCTGTAATAGTTCACTGGAATGGGACAAAAGAGTTTGTTGCTGTGGCCCCCAAAGGTGTGTCCTGGTCTTGGTCCTCTTCCATCTGTGTTGTGGGAGGAGTACAGCAGGCATGTGGGCACCAATGCAGGCCCCTGCCTACCAGTGGCAAGTTGCTCAACTCACCTTTAGGCTAAACTCATGTTGTCTATCAGCAGATTCTGTATGCTCCCTGTCTGCACATGAACTCAAATGAGCCGCAGACAAAGTGAGATCATTCTGCAGCATGTCAGTATATCAGTATATCCTTGGTTAATGAGTCAGGTTGAATACATTTCGCTTTCACTTCAACAGATAGGAGATGTGATTTGCGGTCTGCTTCCTGAAGACTTACCGTACTGTTATGTGTGAAAACAGATGCATATGTGTTGTGGCCATGAGAGATGGCAGTGTGCCCCCACAGTCTTGCTCCGGTGGTGCTGGTCTGGTGCCCAGAAGGGAGGGGCTCCCCAGCCTGGTCCTGAAGAGGAGCCTGCCTGGGTGACACGCTGCATCGCAGCCTCAGCTGACCTTTGACCCCCAGCACTGCCGTAATCAATACGGTGTACTACCGTTACCGTAGCAGTCATTTTTACGCCCAGTTTCCTGTTACCATCCTAGTTCCTGGATATCTCAGCAGTGGCATTTTAGGAAAAACGGCTACGATGCCATCAGTAGCTCGGCGGTTAAGGAGTCGATAGGGAAGTGGAATGATGATTCGGTCGCTGCGGTTCTCCTGGTGTTGCTTTAGCATGCTGCAACACTTTAGGTGTCAGCTCTGCGTCAGAGAACACCCATCAATGTCTTAACCTTGTACAATCTGTTCTTATTCTGTCAAAAAAGCCTTGCACTTCTTAATTATTAAGAAGAATGTTTGGCAGAGACGGTGGTTGCGTTGATCATTGCCTCACCTTGTTTACATCCATTTATGTAGCTCCATGGAGATTGCCTGAGGGGCGGATAAAACAACTGTTACATAGTTTATTAACCTCACCCTCCCACAATAGTTGGGCGACCCCTAAGCTATCAAATATCTCATTGTTTTATAGAAGGGTTGTGAACCCGTCTAGGGCCCTGTTTCTTGCCATACACCTATCAAATCAAGTCTGATAGTGATTTTATTGCATCTGGCTCAGGGCTCTGAACAGTGTGGCTTGTCTTTTATTCACACAAAAATGGTGCCAAAATGTAATGGTGATAATGCACAATCGTGCCTCAATTTACTTTATTGCACTTGTCCTCCTTCCAAGGATAGCATTTCTAACTACTTGAGCACGCACACACACACGCATAGTCACACACACACACACCTGGGGAAACATTCCTCCAGGGAAGTCATCAATCAGTTTTATGGGTTTCTCTGGGAAAGTTTCCTCCTCTCCCATCCACCCCGCGCCCCATCCCTCCATCATTTCTCTTTCTTTTATTTCATGCTTTCCATCTGCATCAGCCTTTGTTCGTCTGCAGTAGGTTCCACTTCACTGCCACATGTGTGAGCAGCATGCGCACGCACTGAAGTTCCCACTACACCCTCTGATAATTGGAACAAATTGGTGGATCGGAAGCTTTTTTCAGACCGTGTATATACGAACGAAGGTCATCCACTGTGTCTCATAGTATCCTCAAATTGCCCGCCAGCTGAGATGAACTTCAGCCCGACCCAACTGTAGCCTATAGGGACATAGCCTACTTGGCAGATGTGCGTTGTTTGAGAAGAGGCAGCGTCCGTGCGTTTACGTCAATCTTTCTGAACCGCCCGCCTACAGGGGCGTTCTGCTGCGCGTTGGATCCCCACTCCAGACGGCACAGCCGGGGCCGCACCGTTCACTTGTGCGCTGCGTTTCTTATTGATCCAGACCGCATGAGCAGACAGAGAAAGGAGATCCGACATTGGGACGCATATGGTGAGTATTATTTATATTTTCCTTCATATGTCTGGCTGTTGCTTATTTCTCACCGTGGTTCACAGGGTTATATATTTAGAATTGGCATTGACAAGTTGATTGGTTGGAGTCGACGAGAGTGCCAAAGTTCGCGCTACATGCTGTGTTCAGTATGAAAAAATAGATTCCCGAGTTAAGTCTCGATTGTAGTAGATTTAATAGAAAATTGATATCATAATAACGCATGGGGGCTAAACGTAATTTGGCCTACTGTTGCACACTTACGTATCATTTTACAAAAGAAATAGGCCTTTTGGACTAATTTGGTGGTCAGTTTATTCTAGTGACGATGAGATCAAATGAACATCTGGGTCAGTAATGGGTTCCATGTCTATTTTGTGTGTGTGTGTGTGTGTGTTTCGATTCAGCCTATTTATCAAATTTGACAAAAAATCATCAAAATGTTTGTCTTTGTTGATTTTAGTGTATTATATTAATTGCCAGCCAGACAGACAAGTTAAAATTAGGCTTTGACTTTATTATATAAAGGTCTTATCCGTTTGTTTTGTGAATATGTGTTAGTATTTTAACTATTTTCCGTAGCCTATACTTCGGTTGTTTGTCTTAAACAATGTTGCCAGGGCCTGAGGCACACATTAATCAGCCATCATGAATGTAAGCTACTTATTTCAGAAATAAAAAAGATTAATCGTGATCATTATAATAAATTAGCGGGTGTAGTTAAATTGAAAGCGCGTAAATTATCCTGTTTTGTTGGAGCAAATTGAGCATATCCTAATTACTGCAAGGAAACCATGCTTGGGTTATTGTGGATGGGAAACAGTTTGGCTGTGCGCACTAAGACTCTTGCCAAAATAATCTTTCTAAATATGACCATCATTTGTGTTAAATTATCCAAATACCGGCATTTTTCTTAAACCCATTTATCTAAGTCATAGGCCATACAACCCAAATTAATTCGCTCCGTTGCTCACTTAAAAAATCTTTATAAACTCCAGAGATAACACCAGTTGGCTGTAGGCTGTGTGCTGAACGTTTAAATGACATAGGTTTGACCACAATTGTTTTGTAATAATTATAATTAAAATATTTAGAATCGCAATCATCATCACAGTCCAGTAGTATAGCCTAGTTTAATTGTTAAACTATTTTTCGTTTTAGTCCCTGTTCCGTCAAGGTCATTTAAGTCGTTTTGACTAAGATGTGTTATAGGCTCAAGCTAATTTCTCCTACATAGCTTATATTTGCTTAGTTCCTTATATTTAGCATAGATAGCCTATAGCCACATGTTTATTCAGACTAGGCTATTTTATAGACTAGCCTACGGTAGATTGCATAACATTATTTTCCTATCAAAGGTTAAGGCTACATAAAATTCAATTGTAATGTCTACAGCATAGACAAATCAAAACCAAAGGCAAAAGTGAAAATTAACCAACAGAAAAATATAATAGTAGGCCTAGTCTGTTTTAATTTAGTTTTTCTGGTGGCCTGCAATTAATTAGTCTACCAAGAATTCTTTAATCGCACAATTAGGCCTACTTAAGGTCTCGTATTTATTTCCATTATGCCTCAGGTTGTGTTTGGCATTACTTTTACATGAAATCACGGACAATGATTTCATGTCCATCTGTTTTTCAAAATCGACATTTGAAGCGAAACCTCTAAGGAGATGTGCGTTGCCAACTTGTGTGATAGGTTGTAAACTAGCGTGGGAAAAGAGAAAAAATGTCACTCTTTAAAAGGATCATGGCATATGTTTTCTTATTCAGAACCGTAATATGTCAAAGCAGGCAAGCATAAGTGTGTCTGGTATGTTTTAGGCGTTGCTTTATTTGTCATTTCCGTCAAATCTTTCCCATTTCTCTTCTCGAATCTCGGCCGAACGTCAGACCTCCCCGCGGGACGCCCTTTGGCGGTCTGTTGGAGGTGAAGACCTGAGGGACAGCGGCCTTTAGCTAAAGATACGAGCTGCGATAATCCATTTTGCGCGGCCTGTCAGTTGCACCTCCCTCACCGCCCCACTAAAATTAGATTATTACACCTAAAACAGGGCTCCTGGAATCCACTCCGTGTGGAATAACACGCCGGGCTCAAGCGGGTGCACACGGAGGGCCGGAATGCCGTTGGGGAATACAGGGACGGTATAGTAGGCTACAGCCTATTGCATTTCCCTCCGTGTCTCACCCCGCGGGTTTAGACGCAGTGTTGTATTTCGGACGGGCTAAGGACAATAGGAAATTAACAAAGGTGTTACTGTCAGCTGTGACAACATGCCCAAACAGCTGCCTGAATCAGCTTCACACAGTTGGCCTTTTGTAATTGACCAGATAGACTTGATTTAGCGCAGCCCGATACAATACACAGCTCCAGGCCTTAGCACAGGATGCAAAGGGAATACGGTCTTGTGAAAACTAGCTTTAGATTAAGCATCGTTTCACTGTATTACATTGAGCGCCCCTTTTGCTTCAAGGTGTAGACAAATCCAATGCGAATACAAGTGATTATATTGACACACCAACCTAGGACTACAGGCTACTGTACAACATGGACACAAATATGTCATCGTCATCGTTGCCCCTTCCCTCATGTTGTGCGTCGCTCCGTAGTCACGCCGGGATGTGTGCCGTGCGGTGACGCAGTGGCCGTGGTCGGCCGGGGCACAGGCCCCACTGCTCCCCATGACGAGGAATGTTAAAACGTGTGAGACAGGCCAAAGCCAGCTCATCTGCTCCTTATAACCTAGCTCCAAACACTCGCACACACACGGCCTCAGAGCTCAGCATGGAACGCAAGCAGCAAGAGGAGCTGACAGGTAGCGAGAGACAGAAATCCTCCTCCACCATTTCCACTTAAACACCACAGTCGCTTCATCTCTCTCCTCCTTTACCTTGCCCTCTGTCTCTCCCGTATCCTCTATGGAGCCCGTTTGTTTACACAATGCCCATTCATTATTCCTAACACACTTTACTGCCAGTCCAGTCCCACCACGTGTCCACTCTCTAGTAAAAGTCTCAGGGCAGGGTTTCTGGGTTGTTAGGCCTGTGCACCCTGCTTCTGGGGCTCAAGTCTCCAGTCTCCAGGACAGAGTTTCTGGGTAGTTAGGCCTGTGCACCCTGCTTCTGGGGCTCAAGTCTCCAGTCTCCAGCCCCTGCCGTGTCCCACTATGCTGTAAACATGTCCTGGGTTGTCAGCAAGTATTTTTCCAGCACTTGGCCAGCCAAGCCGAGCATAGCTACCCATAAAGAGCCCCCCCCCCTTCAGAGATATCCTTGACAGCACCCTAACCCTTCGGCCAGCTTGTCCCCCTGGTCAAACTAGATCGATAATGCGTTTTTGGGGGGTTTGGTTTGTTTGAGGAAATGTATCCTTTGAGAGTTTTAAATGTTGGGAAGTTGTGTTGGTGAATGTTTACGGTGAAGTTGTAGGCCTATTCATGCTGGGAAGTCATTTGTACGCTCATTCCGTGAGAGCGTTGTCGTTGAACGTCACATGAGAGTTTCTTTAAAGTCGAAAAGCTTGATTGTCGGGGAATGCCACTCATCCTCCCCCCCGTTCTTCCGACAAGGCGGGCGTGTGAATTTATGGAAAGCGCCGGAGAAAAACCGTTGAAACCGTATCCGGTGGGTTTCACAGGCGGTGCCAGACTGGCGATCTGGTTTCTATGCAGCGAGGGCGTCCGCATTGGGCCTGGGGGCTGGAGAGGGGCTGGTGAGGCGGGTGTGGGGGGTGTGGGGGGAGGGGTGTACTGAAGACCCAAGAGATGTTCTCTGAAGAACATCCATCCATCATGTGGCTGTGATGGCGGTGCGGTCCATGTTTAATTAGTGATGTAACCTGACCAAGATATGTGTCAGATCACGCTGCAGGAATGTCCACCCTACCCCCCCTAGCCTCCATTACCACTCACTTGCTAACCAACCTTCCTCCTCCACCCCCCCCACCACCACCACACCACAACCACCACCAACTAATGTGCCTACTTACATACTTCAGTGCCACTCTGCTCATGTTATGCTTGGCCAACTCTTTAAAGTGACATATACAGTATTGGATCTTCCTATGTAGCTTTTACAGTTACATGTATTAAGTGTTTCGTGAAGCATAACTACATACATAGAAAATAAATGATCGCAGCTCCCCTTCTGTCTCCCCTTCCTCTCTCCTGTAGCCACGGCGACTTCCCCAGCCAAGACACTGACGCCTAATGAAACCTGAGATCCAATTAATCAGAGGATCAATTAATGAGGCCAAGGGTTTTTAGCAGTGTGTTCAGGTTCCCATGGGGCATGTCGCAACACGTGTGGAATGTCCAGGGGTTGGGGGGCGAGGAATAGGGATAGGGGGGTACACCGGACCCTCGGAATGCAACCGTCAACAGTCGGACCGCTCGTCACCTCCGCCAGCTGAACGTGGCGTTTCCAACAGCAACACTGCAAAACACCGCCTCACGATTCCCCCGGTACACCTCATCCACCTGGGCCAGGAGCGGGTCGGTCCACTTTGTCACAACTCTGGGGGGGGGGCAGGGGTGTTCTTAGTTAGTTTGAGGGATTGCGTAGGGAAATATAAGATATTCCGGTGGATGAGGGAATCCTAACCCCCCTCTGAGCCCCCACAGTGCTGGGGGTCCTGGGGGAAGCCTCATGTTTCTTCCCCAGGTCTAATTAAGCAGGATGACTAGCATCGGAGCCGCACCCCACCCCTCTCCTCTCTCCCCATCTCTCTCTATCTCTCTCTCCCCTCTCTCTCCCCCCTCTCTCTCCCCTTCTCTCCCCCTCTCTCCCCCCCTCTCTCTCTCCTCTACACCCTCTCTTCTCTCCCCTCTCTCTCCCCTCTCTCTCCCCTCTCTCTCCCCTCTCTCTCCCCTTCTCCTCGCCTCTATCTCCTCCCTCTCTCCTCTGGGGTAGGTTTATACTGCCCTGCTGACTGGGCTGTCAGTGTCAAACGCTTGTTAGGACATCATCAATCTAGCAGCACTTAGGAAAACTCCCATAACAGAAGGAAGGGGGCAGGTGATAGAAAGAGAACGAGGGGGGAAAGGGGACGAGCGAGTCGAGAGGGCGGAAGAGGCTGCAGTAGGGGAAGTGGGAGAGGAGAATAAGGAGAGAGAGAGAGGTATGGAGGGGGAGAAAGGGGGAGAAAGTTGAGAGGTCCACCGCGAATGGGATCGACATTTATAGAGAGAGAGAGAGCTCAGGGAGGAACTGGACGAGATGGATTCCAACCATGGTCGTCTTTGTGAGTTTAGTGTGAAATCTTGGGTGTGGAACTTGTGCTCGCTTTCCCCAAGGCGGCTCGAGGACTAGAAAAACCACCATGTCTTTTTGTCTTCTCGTAGATCAATTTAGTCAGGAAATAAGTATATAGATGCATTGTTCTCTTATGTTTTCCAGCGCAAATTAGCAAAACTTATCCGGTATCAGTTCCTGACGGGGGGGATGAATTTATCACCGTCCCTCCATGGCGGGAAGGGATTTGTTCAACACAGTTAACGTACAGTTAGCACTTGAAACTTACAAGTCTGTGTTTGTCCGCGCCTCGGAAGCGACCGGACGGAGGCTCTAGTCGAACACGCATTTCTCGCGTTCTCCCTATAAATCTTCCCCTCCATCTTCCACCCTCCTAATCTCCACCTCTCCCTCCTCTCCGAAACACTTCTCTCCCTCCAGCTCACACACACACACACACACACACACACACACAAACACACACACACACACACACACACACACACACACCCGTCTGTTTCTCACTCTCTTTCTCTCCACGCTGCCCTCGAGTCCATATCGCATGTGCGTCTAAAGCCCGAGGAGAGATTTGAAAGGGACGACCATAAACTTGATGGATGTCGTCCAGCTTGTGTTTTAGACCCAGCTGTTGGGCATGGTTTCTGTCATCTGCAGACAGACCTGCTTGGTCGGTCACACATCCACACTCGTTCTCCCGAGAGAGAAGCCTAATTAAATTGATTTTCAGAAGCAGTACCAATTCCTGGTACCCATAGACACCTTAAGAGGTGACTGAAAGAATGCATCGGACCCAATATGCTTGAACCATAGAGATTTTCCATTGATAGTATTTGTAATGCAATCGTAGGATTCATTGTGGTGGTGAAGAATAGTATGTTTGTAATATAGAGTCTGACCCAGGAGATCTCTTTCAGAATAGTCCCCACTTTTGGCTTCAAAAGCAAGTTGTATAAATCCATCAGTAAATGTTCCTGTCATGATTTGAACCCCCCCACACACACTCACTTTTTCTGTCTTTCAATCCCACAGGCTCGATGACATGATGTTCCTTCCCTTCTCCCCTCCCTCCTCCCCTCCCCCCCCTCTCTCTCTTCCTCCTCCTCCTTTCCCTCCCTCCGTCCCTCCTCTCCCCGGCCCTCTCCCATTCCCCTCTGAGCTGGACCTCGCCCCACGACCCGTGCTACCACCTGGACGGGCGTCCGCGACACTGCCTGTCGGAATTCATCAACGCCGCCTACGGTCTCCCCATCAGCGCCGCCCACTCGGCGCGAGGACTCTCCGAGCGCGACGCCAACATCTCCTCCCTCACGGATCTCCACAACCCCCACAACCTGACCTGCTGGGCAGCCCAGGGAGGGGTGTCGGACGGCGGGGACTGGGCCGTCACCCTCCCCCTGGGCAGGCGCTTCGAGGTCACCTACATCAGCCTGCAGTTCTGCCAGCAGGGGGAGCCCTCCGACCCGATCTCCATCTCCGTCCTCAAGTCCATGGACCACGGGAGGACCTGGAAGCCCATGCAGCACTACTCCAGCGACTGCCCTGGGAGATTCGGCATGCCGGCCCAGACCGTGGCCCAGACCAGGCACCAGGAGACGGAGCCACTGTGCTCTGACCCCCGGCCTCTGCAGAGGCACCGGGGGGGCATGGTTCTGGCCTTCTCCACCCTGGACGGAAGGCCCTCTTCCCCGGACTTGGACTACAGCCCCACCCTCCAAGACTGGGTGACGGCCACAGACATCCGGGTGGTGTTCCACCAGCCTGAGCCGAGGGTGGGGAAGGTTGAGGAGAAGGCAGGGGAGGTTGGGGGCGCCATGAGGGAAGGAGGTGGGGTTTTGAGGTGGCGGGCAGGCTCCAAAGGTGTGACTGGAGATAAGGTCACTGGGGATCATATGTTGGGCTTTGTGGAAAAGGAGACAAGGACACAAAATACAGAAAACAGAGGGAGGAACGGGGCTGAGAAGATGGATAAATCCTGGAGGCGGGGCCACAACAAAGGGGCGGGGCAGGGGGAGGAGGGGCACAACGTAACCAGGAAGGAAGATGGGGACCCCCATCCCAGGGATGTGGCTACTTCCTCTAAGAAAGGAAGTAGCAAGGGGAAAGGGCGTGGCCGCAAGAGGGAGGGACACCATTTGTGGCCGTGCCAGGATGGGAATTGTGATTGGAGGGTTGAGGGTCAGGGGCAGGACAACAAGGGGCGGGAATTCAGGCGACGGAGGAACAACAATCGTAACTCCAGACAGATGTCGAGGAATGTCCGGTTGACTCGTCCTTCTCCGCTAACGTCCTCCCCTCCCGTCCGCCCCCCCCTGGCGCTCTCGGACCTTCAGGTGGGGGGGTCGGTGTAAATGCAATGGCCACGCCTCTCGGTGTCGCCGCGACGACTCGGGACGGGCTGCGTGTGTGTGCGAGCATCACACGGCGGGGGCGGACTGCGATGTGTGTGAAGACTTTTACTACGACCGGCCCTGGCAACGAGCCACGCCCTCTCAGCCTCACCCATGTGTCTGTGAGTACATCACAGACATTGTGTGTGTGTGTATGTGTGTACTTTATGCATGTGTATGTGTGGATGTGTGTGTGTGGTTTTTAATTTCGGGGGGGGTGACAGAATGTGTCTTATTAATGTGTCTCCTAGAATGTGTGTAAACTTGTAGCAGCATATCATCTGGGCTGTTACCACACAGGCATTGGCATAGTATTCAATTATGAAAAATGTTTCTCCCTCCCTCCCTCCACCCTCCCCCAGCGTGCGAGTGTAACGGCCACTCCTCCAAGTGCAGGTTCAGCATGGAGGTGTTCCAGCAGTCGGGCAGGCGCAGTGGGGGGGTGTGTCTGAAGTGTCGGCACCACACGGCGGGGCGCCACTGCCAGTACTGCCACAACGGCTACACACGAGACCACAGCAAGCCACCGAGCCACCGCAAGGCCTGCCAACGTCAGTCCCATAAACACCCCCCTGATGGGTGTGTGTGCCTGTGTGTGTGTGTGTGTGTGTGCAGGGGGGGGTTAGCGCACTTGTCCATGCTTAAGAGGTTAAGTACATGTGTGTGACTAGCTATACGTTTCCTTGCCAGAAATTCAAAGTGTGAGACTGAGTTTATGTTGGTGTGCGTCTGTCCGTCTGCCTGTCTGTTGGAAGGTATAGCTCTCAGTATGGATCTATGTATACACACCACCTAGTCCTGTATGGGGCTGCCTCTAAGCCGAGTCACTGTGTTTATGGGCTGGTTCCACATGGTGAGAAGTGTGTGTGTGTGTACCTGTGTGGTGTATTTGCGTGCTAGCCTGTATTTTGTGTGTGTGTGTGTTTGTGTATTTGCGTGTTTGTGTGTAGGCTTGCTCTTCCTTCTCTTGTGTCCTGCTGGCTGGCATCTGCCTTGACCTTTGACCTTTGACAGGTCACATGTCCTTAGTGACAGTGACACCCGGTGGCACACTGCTCATTAGGATGACAGTGGGTTGTATTTATACACCGTCATGGCTGTGCGTGTGTGGCTACTCACAAGCGTGTGCTTTGCTGTTAAAAAAAATAATCACATATTTGGTTTTACCAGCTCTCCATATCTTTTTGTAATAATGACCACTATAATTCTATCTATCTATTCTATCTATGTTTGCAATATTAACATTAAGTGTTTTTTGATTGAAGAATCCCACACAGGTGTACCTCTCCTCGTTGATGTTGTTAACGTCTGTGTGATTTACACCTGCTAGAAACACAGACAGGGCCCAGTCTTTTAGCCAGTGGAGTGTTTGGAGTAGCTCTAGGAGTTTGTTTAAAGTAGCAGACTGGAGTTGAAACAGACCCACTTACGTAGAGAGCTTCCACTCGCTCTGTTTCTCTCTTCTCCCTCCTCCCCCTCGCCGTCTCCTTACCCTTTTCTTCTGCTCCCACTCCTCCTTTCTTCATTATCATTCTGCTTGGTTTTCAAAGATAACTTGTGGGTGTCAACTAACTCTTCTGTACAAGTCAAATGTCCAATTCAACTCAGTTATGTGGATTACTTTGTAACTGTTGCTCTCTCTCTCTATCTCTCTCTCTCTCTGTATCTCTCTCTCTATCTCTCTCTCTCTGTATCTCTCTCTCTCTCTGTATCGCTCTCTCTCTCTCTGTATATCTCTCTCTCTGTATCTCTCTCTCTCTCTGTATCTCTCTCTCTCTCTCTCGCCCCCCCAGCGTGTCAGTGTCACCCTATGGGTGCGGTGGGCCACTGGTGTAACCAGACGTCTGGTCAGTGTCTATGTCGTGACGGCGTGACAGGGCTCAGATGTAACCGCTGTGCCCCTGGGTACAAGCAGGGAAGCTCTCCTCTGCGTCCCTGTATACGTAAGTCCGCCCACGCACAGTTTCACTAGAAGTATGGGGAAATATGATCACGTCTGAGATACTGTCCGCCATCTTGGATCTAGACTTTACATAACCTGAATCCCAAATTGCATACTTTTACCACATGCATTTTAGTAGGTGCTACAGTTCTATTCAGTATATGAAATATGATATATTTGTGACGTATATATATACTACTTTACATGTCAAAATAACAATGTGTTTTATTATTAACTGGCCTTTAAGGCTTAATTGATGGGTCAATGTGAGAATAGACTCAAATAACTCTTCAGAACACAAACTCAAATTTCAGCTAATTACTAAAGAGTGGGCTTAGGTGTGTATATGAGAACACAATGTTGGCTTTCAAGAGTCAATTAATGTCATTGTCACTCATGAGGACAAACTCAGTGACTCTCCTCTCTCCTCCAACCTCGTTTGCTCTTGACCTGATTTGGATTAATCCTTCAACCAACAGCACTAACACCTTATTAAACTATAGCTCAGATCTAAAGTGACCGCTGTAGGTTTCACTGAGTCCTATATATCTGGCTGGGGTGTGTCCCGCGTTACCCGGTATCTCCCCTCTTAGTGACATTTTCCACGGCAGCCAGTTAGGCCTCCACGAACCCTCTATTCTGATCTAGGATTAACGATTCAGAATCGAAGGGATTTTCGGACGCTTTATTTTGGCAGTCGCTGCCCGCTTCACCAGCGGCTAGCGCTAATCCGCGCGCGTTGTTGCGGCTAATCGCAGGAGTGCCGACAAGCCAACCGGCGTACGGCGACACTTTCCAAACCTTTCTCCGATCATGCGATGCGGGCGCTAGCTAGCCACACCGGCTTCGCACCTGTCGCCCCGTTCAGAGCGCCCGTCACAAGTCCAGACTCATAACTCTCCCAGTGAAAGGAGTGAGTGAAAGAAAACCGTGTTTGTTTTTACTACTTGTCCATCTTAAGGGGGCTATCTATAGCCGCTCTCGCTCTTCCCTCTCACCTCCTCTCTCTCTCTCTTCTCTCTCTCTCTCTCTCTCTCTCTCTATCTCTCTCTCTCTCTCTCTCTCTCTCTCTCTCTCCCCATGCACCAAAGGGAGAGCCGCGAGCTAAAAACAAAGTCAGCCACCATGAATCCCCCACCTTTGGTGGCGCAGGAAGTTCACTTATCCTCGCACACACACATACACACACACACTCTCATCGTCGAAAAATGAGCCAGAGTTGTATAATTAGTAAGCTGTGAGCTTTGACACGCCAGGTGTCCACTGTACTCATCGCATCCTCTACATGGACTAAGGTCACGCACAGATACATTGAGGCTTTAAAACGGACTTCAACCAAAAGCACGCACACACACACACACACCTCTCCATTGGCTTTTGCTCCCCAGTCAGCAGGGTGGGGGTGTAGGGTGTCAGTGCCCCAGTTGTGTCAGGAAGGACGAGAGAGGCATAGGGGCTGAGAGAGAGATTGAGAGAGCGGTGGTAATATATGAAGGGCCTTACAAGCCCCACACACACTTATCGGAGAGGCCAGGATAATATATGGTTCGCACAGCAAGTCACCCACACAAAAGCACACACACACACACACATTAAGTTCAATGTTTCTGCTCCTGGGTCGTATGTCTGGCTAGGTGTCAGCAGAGACACGTCAAAAGAAACACATCACCTGGCTTTGTTTTCTTACTGGAGAACAGTGTGAGTGTGTGGGTGGTTGTCAGGGGCCATGTTCCGGACCCCACAGGACCACACACACACACACACACACAAAATCGTCCTCCTGACACACACTCTTCTCCTGGATGGACATTCCACACGCAGCGAGAGGCATCTGCACATAGCACACATATTCACATTCTCGACCATCGCACACACGCACACGTAGACACGCACACGTAGACACGCACAACACACTCGATAACCTGTCACTTAGCGCACAAAGGCAGCCCATGTGTTTCAGCAAGGACGAGCTCAAAGGCATTGTATATGCATTCCATTCACCTGTGTATGTCGATGTCTTTATGCACTCAGGAATCCAAGAGGTCGCCCCCACCGCCATGTATCAGCCTCAATACAGCATAGGTGAGGACAACTGCATTGCAAAAAAAGACAGACAAACTTTCAAATATGTAAATGAAATCAAATAGAATATATATATTTATTTACAATACTTCCAAGTACTGTATATTCTACTGCACTGTGATACTCTTTTTTGTGGGTCGGGGTATTGTGTTGTTGGCTTTTTTGTTTTTTGCTATCTGCTTCCCTCTAGTGGTGCGGAGAGGAATGTTTCACCTGTTGCATAGAGTCATCTGTTAGTTACAGGATACTGTGATGACAAATACAAGCAGGCATATTGTAATTAGTGGAAAAGACATGTGCTGATATGCCTTCTAGAATATGCCCTTGCTCATTCGTTACATTCTCTCGCTCTCTACGTCTCTCTCTCTCTACGCTCTACTCTCGATCTCTATCTCTCTCTACTCTCTCTCTCTCTCTCTCATCTCTCTATCTCTCTCTCTCTCTCTCTCTCTCTCTCTCTCTCTATCTCTCTCTCTCTCTCTCTTTCTCTTTCTCTTTTTCTTTGTCTGTACCTATTCCTCTCTTTTAGCGGAGGAATGTATTTCATACTGCCAGCCCTCCCAGGTCGAAGTTAAGATGAATCTGGAGACCTACTGTCTAAAAGACTATGGTTGGTGTTCTCTTTGTAAACATGCCTGGTGGTTGGTTTGTATTATCAATAAACACACTCTAAATCTCATTGCCACCTTCAGCTCTTTCTCTCTCTCTTTCCTCTCTGTCTGCCCTCCCTCCCTCTCACCCACAATGTCTCTCTCTCTTTCCTCTCTGTCTGCCCTCCCTCCCTCTCACCCCCAATATCTCTCTCTTGTCCTCTCGCCCCCCCCAGTTCTGAAGGTCCAGATACGGGGGATGGAACGTTCTGGTCCCTGGTGGCAGTTCTCCATCTGGATCCAGACCGTCTTTCGTACAGGGTCTCCCTCGCGCGTGCGCAAGGGCCCCCAGGCCCTCTGGGTCCCTGACCGGGACCTGGGCTGCGGCTGCCCTGCCCTCCACGTGGGCCGGACTTACCTGCTGATTGGTGCGGAGGAAGGTGGGCGGGGCTGGGGCCCGGAGGAGAGCAGACTGGTGGCTGATAGGTCGACGCTGGCACTGCAGTGGCGTGAGCACTGGAACCCCAAACTGAGGGGGTTCAGGGGGCAGGATAAGAGGGGGCGCTGCCCTCTGAAGTCTCCGGACCACCAGGGGGGGATAGCCAAGCCCCAGAAGGGGTATATCCCACCTCATCTAATGCCAGAGCAAGAAACTGAGGCGTACACAGCACACACACATCCTCCGCCAACACACACACACACGGCCGTTGCGGGAGACACACCCGCCCAGGAGGCCGAGGGATCTCTCACGCCGGACACACACGTCCACACACATTCTACACACGTCCACACACAGTCTACGCACGTCCACACGCACTCTACACACGGCCAAACTCACACAGAACCCTCAGCCCCCCCCTCTCCCTCCGTCCCCGCTCTGGTCTGCTCCACGCAGCGTCCCGTCTGAAACAGGAGGATGTAGAGAGAAAGAACCAGCGATGAGGGGGGGGGAAGAAAAGACGGGCTCGAGCCCTTCTGTCCATGAAGTTCGGCGACATGGAATAGCCCCAAAAAGGGGGAGAACTTCAAACTCGCTCGTTTGAAAGATCACACACTGGAAAGCTAGAGAAATTGGTTCTCTCCCCACTGACCGCTCCTTGAGAGAAGTTGCCAGGTTCTTGAAAACAGATGCCTGTTTTCCTGCCTCAAAGGATCCCCCAAAGATCAAAGTCTCTTGTCCCCAGCAGTGTGTGGCTGGGTGCTGCATAGAAAAGAATGTTCCTCTGATTCCTTAAGTTTCAGATAAAACCTTTGGTGCAGTTTGGAATCCTAAATGGTTCTTTCTTGAACCAACATGGGGCCTTTATTCTGTAAAGTTCTACTGTTGTAACGAGGGGTTCTATAACACTCATGTTTAAAGAGGTCCCACAACCCGAGAACTTAGAATGTTTTTTTTCTACTGAGTAAATGTTTTAATCTGTGAGCGTCTGAACACTAGTAAAGTGTAGCAAGAATTGTGATTTAATACGTCTTATCATGGCAAATTATTCTCTGTTTTCTGTTTCTTAAATTTTGCTTTGGGTATTTATGCTTGGAATTGTTTAGTTGTATTTTATGGAGAAAACGATATAAATCAAACGTGCTGTTTTGTGTGACTAAAAACCACAAATTACTCAATGATGTCAGAAAGAAAAACTACATTTTGGTTTGTGTCTCAAAATAACACAGTTGAACATTCTACCTCAAGTTAAAATTAACATAGGGATACAAAAAAAATGTTTTCGTTCATCACACTATCATACAGCTGCTACTGGGGAAGACATACACACTCACACACACACCCACACAAATACCCACACACACAAACACCTACACACACATATATAGACACAGTCCAATATAAAAGGCTGTGACAGACACACCGTTTTGAGACGTTTGACAGAGGACAGAGCAGGCTGAGATCGAGTATAAACCCAAACGCAGACATTCAGACCCAGACGAGATAGAGATCTAGAAGGGATGTGTCCTTTGTGATGTCACGGGTTCTGTTTGAGGTCCGGAACGTCCAGCCCTGTTGCCCATGTGGCAGGCGACAGATAAAGGTGTTTTGGTCAACTCTGTGTGAGGGATTGGTTGGCCAGCGTCATGTTGTAGCCTGAGATTGAAAATAAAAGCAGGAGAAAAATAGCCTTGGTGACTGATGACTCCTCTATGGGACCTCACACACATGAGGAGGGAGGGAGGGAAGGAGGGGGGAGTGTGTGAGTGTGTGTGTGTGTGTGTGTGTGTGTGTGTGTGTGTGTGTGTGTGTGTGTGTTAGTTGGGCGGTCATGAAAGACCGAGCGAGAGAAAGAGAGTGTGTGTTTGGGCAAATGTGTGTGTATCAGTTTGTGGGTGCGTGACCACGCATGCATGTGTGTGTGGGCGCTCGAGCATTCACATGTGTGTGTGTGTATGTACATGTGTGTGTGTTTGTGTGTGTGTGTGTGTGTGTACATGTGTTGAAGAGGCACCTGCTCTGTTCTTCCAGGAAGCACCTGTCACCAGTCTTCACAGTTGACCCCCTGACGACGACCCCCTGACGACAGTGGGTTTGATCTGAAAACCCCCGAACACACACGCTTACACACACTCTCTAACAGACGACTTAAGCACAGACGAGAACAGCCTCGACTGTGAGCCAGAGCCCAACATAGTGACTAAGTAGGCTGTATTTACATTTCACGTATTAAAAACAGGATATGTGTGGCTTCAGCTAAACAGAGATGTTGGTGGCATGAGAGGCAGGAGCCAGGGTGTGTTGGCTGTGACAAGAAAAGAACATATATATGCAATCAACCACTCTCTGCCAGTAGGAGAGTAGTTAGTTTGATACATGGTTTGTGTATGTGTGTGTGTGTGTGTGTGTGTGTGTGTATGTGTGTTTGTGTGTGTGGAGTCGTATTTTCTGTCAACTGAGTGTTTTTTATGAGACCTGGGTCCAGCAGCCCAGTAAGAGCCAAAGTTCAAGTAGTGGCCCAGCAAACACCTCTGTCACCCTCTCTCTTCTCTCCCCCTTCTCCTCTCTCTCCCTCTCCCTCACTTCTTCTTTGCCTTCTTACTCTCCTCTTTTCTTGCTCTCTCTTTGTCCTTCCTCACTTCAGCTTCCTCGTTTCACGTTTCACTTTTGTCATCCATATCTTTTCTATCTTCTTCTCTTCCTATCACAAACGCCCAAGTCCAAGTTCAACACGTTACTTTTGCTTCTATCACACCTCTCCTCTCTCTCTCTCTCTCTCTCTCTCTCTCTCTCTCTCTCTCTCTCTCTCTCTCTCTCTCTCTCTCACACACACACACACATACACAGGGCTTCTGTTAACCTGAGAGGGAGAGGTCAATCCCAGTGATCTGCAGCTTGCATGCCTTCCATACATACACGCCGCTGCCACGGCAACCTGACACCCATCCCCACCCCAGATTAGGACTAATCAAGCGTGCCCTGGCACTAGCCGACCGACCAACCCCAACACACACCCCAACACCACCTTTTCCCAGTTGAAACCCTACCTGACCCCCCTTTTACACCCCCTCCCCTTCTCTGGTCAAATACAGTACACCATAACCAGTGCAGAATATACAACAGATAACTTAGTGCCATCGTTAGTATTTGCATGACAGATTCAGGTTGGTTCAAGAGAGGTCAAATACTAAGAACTGGTTAGTATGAAGGCTTCATTCATTTATTTTTGTACATTCCAAAACCCTGAAGTTACTGCTGAAGACCAATGCCGCTAAATACCTCCGGCCTGTTAGCTCCAACAGGCTAACATGCTAACCTCCCTTTGTCTTTCTCACTTTTCTTCATCCACTTGTCCTTGCCTCTGTGGAAACTTTCCCAGCCCTTCAGGTGTGTTCCTGGTGTCTTATTCATAGAGGTCGGCTCCCCTCCATTCACTGAAAAACAGACCTTCCTGAATTCCAGCCCCATTGTACACTGTCTTTGTAGTCTGCAATGGGAACCTTATTTTGGCAGTCGCGGGGGCGAGTGGGACAGGTGATTTACGACACAGAGGGCGGGAGGGGTCTCAGGGAGTTCCTTTGTTTCCAGGCGAGGTCTGGACGTTGTTATGGCAATACTGACACACACTTACACACGCGTCCACGCAAACACGCACACACGGAGGCCTCGTCAAGACGTTGTGGGTCTATAGGAATGTGTGGTTATGGGAGTGTGTGTGTGTGTGTGTGGGGGGGGGCGGTGGGGGGGGGCTGGGATTAGGGATCAAAAGAAATGGGGGGGCTGACGAGGTAATATTAGCCCACCCTGCCCAGGTGCACTAGCAGAGGGGCTTGAAAGGAGACCCCCGAGTGGGGGGTGTAGGGGCGGGTCAAACGTGTGTGTGTGTCGTGATATGAACTCCTTCTAGTTGGATTTGAACCGTAACCAATTCAATTTCAAGCCAGGTTGATGAAGGTTTCTGACCTACCACCCTTCCCACAACATCTGTGTCCCTGACCAACCTCCCATATTTCTACTTCCCATCATCCAAACACACAACCAGAGTCTGTACACAACATCTGGAGGATTGAGGGTCCAGTAGACCTACAATACTACAATCCATCCTAGTACAATTGTCCAAAACATTTACAAAATAAATATCTTTACAGTGTCTGTGGTTGACAGAGAGAGCTTTTCTGTTGGCCAACAGTGACGTTTCCAGGCGTTTGGCCTCACATGATGGTGTCTTCCTCCTCATCCTCCTCTGAGTCATGAGGCATGGAGGTCCAGGCCGCAGGGAGGTGATCATACAGCAGGCAGAAGAAGACCACCTGGACCTGGACACACACACACACAGAAACACACACAGGCAACACACATTTTACGTCAACAATTATCTACGGTAATTTGCTACAGGTAATAAAGAACCAGTTCCAATTTTCAAAAAAATAAATAATGAAAATTGATTAGATTTTTGTTATTCTATTAGATTATTATATATTTACTTTCACACATTTTCTTTACTGAGGTTGTCATAACCCACCTGCACAACTACCTCCTGGGAAATGTCCACTCTCGGGAAGGAGTTCCCCAGTGTGTCCACAGGTGGGCGCAAGAGAGTCGGACCAAATACTGTGGCCAGGTTCATTAATGGCATCTTGTTCACTTCCTGCTTCTCTGCGACCCTGGAGAGGAGAGGAGAGGAGAGAGGAGAGAGGAAGAGAGAGGGTAGGAGAGAGGAGAGGAGAGAGGAGAGGAGAGAGGAGAGGAGAAGAGGAGAGGAGAGAGAGGAGAGTTTTGAGTGGATGCAGACCAGGACAGGGGACAGCAGAGGAGGCGAGGGAATAAGAAAGGGGGCCGAGGGAAGAGGGTAGGAGGCGAGAGAGGAGCAGAGCCACGTGTTGGGGTACCGTTTGAGGTGGTGGAGGAGGAAGAAGAAGGTGTTGATGTTGACCGCGGGACAGGACTGGATCAGAGACAGCAGGGTGCTGATCCGGGTGGCCATGTCTGGGATGTCTGCCAGAGGAAGTTGTACATCAGTGAGTGTGTGTGTATCCATGTGTGTGTGTGTGTATCCATGTGTGTGTGTGTGTGTATCCATGTGTGCGTGCGTGTGTGTGTGTGACTCACGGAGTGCCTTGGACAGGTCTAGGAACAGCTCTGTGGGTATGAGTGGTTGGGGTAGTTCTCTGAAGTAGAGCTTGAGGATCCCTGAGACAGCGTGTATGTCGACACTCCTCAACCTGGACACGGCCTCACGCAGACCTGGAGAGGGAGGGAGAGAGGGAGAGAGAGGGAGAGAGGGAGAGAGAGGGAGGGAGAGAGGGAGGGAGAGGGAGGGAGATGGAGGGAGAGAGAGAGAAAAGGAGAGCGGGTCGGTGAGTGAGGGATGGAGTTGGGGGGGGGGAGGGAGTTTGAGGTTCAAATATGTCTTCAATCCTATCCACACACACACACACACACACACACTCACTGGTGTTGAAGGCAGTCTTGAGGGTGCTGATGTCACTGAGGGCTCCTGATATCCTGTAGATGCCCAGCTCCTCCAGGCCCCTCCTCTCTACCTCCTCCACACAGCAGCGCACCACATGAGGCACCAGCGTCCCCTCCTGCCTGGGGGGTGCACACACACACACACACACACACACACATACAGACACACACATGCACACACGCACGCACACACACACACACATGCATACAGACACACATTGGAGACTATATTTATTCACTTCCCCTGATGTAAGTGGGGAAATACGTTGACTAGATTTGACCAACAACAAACTCAAAACAAGAACTTTAAGTTGTAACTGTAACACAGACTCAAAACACCTTTATGTTCCTGGAGTGGTCAGATGAGCAGAAGTGGACCCTGGACCAGGGGAGCAGCACTTCTACACCAGGCGGTAGTGAGATGGGAGCCAAGGCAACCGTGTATCTGGTGTAATAACTCACCCCATATAACCCTAACCTCTCACTGAATACGAATGAACAGGGAAGTGCAGGGCTGTGTATCTTCCTCTACACGAATGCGTTTAGATTACACACACTCATTCAAACAACCACATATTTGTTTTTCCGTTTGTCCATTCTTGCCACAGTTCTGCGGCTATTCCACTTTTACAATGAAACACAAAAGTTTCATTTCCTCAAAAACGATTTCTGTCATCATTTAAAAAAAACAACAGCAATACAATTGATCGTAAGTGTCCTATATCTTTTTGTGATTGGTTGGACTCACAGCGCTACAGCTCCAATGGGAACACAGAACACGGGCTGTTGCTGGTCAGGTGTGATGCTGGGCGGGTCCAGTGGGTGGGGGAGGTACTTCAGGAAGAGGGTCACCTCCACCTGGCCCAAGGATAGGCTCTGTCTCTTCCACTGTTTCTGTAGCACGGCTGGGTCCAGCTGACACACACACACACACCACACACAGACACACAGAGATACACACATAGACACACAGGCATGCACGCACACACCAGCACACATACACAAACACACGTAAACACAGGCCACACAAGAATGCAGAAGAACTCATGTTATACAGTCGTATGCAAAAGTTTAGGCACCCCTCTGAGGCTGCATGATAATTTCCTGTCTTCACCAAAAAAGATCAATATAATATTGTAATATTACTTTTCTAGTTAACACTGAGTGCTGGGGTGTTTTCCAGACAAAGATATTTGGTGTAGCAGTATTTAGTTGTGTGAAATTAAATCAAATGTGAAAAAAAGGCTGTGCAAAAGTTTGGGCACCCTTATCATTTATTTGATTTGAATACCTCTGCCTACTAAATGCTGATTAACTGCAACACATAGTTAGTCTGATTAACTCGTTAAGCCTTCAATTACATAAAAAGGTGCATTCAATCATTAGAAAGGGTATTTAAGTTAGCCAATTGCAAGTTTTGCTTCTTTTTGATTCTCCTCTGAACAGTGGCAAAATGGGGGCATCAAAACAGCTATCAAATGATCTAAAAACAAAGATTGTTCAGCAGCATGGTTTAGGGGAAGGCTACAAAAAGTTATCCCGGAGGTTTCAGCTATCAGTTTCCACTGTGAGGAATGTCATTAGGAAATGGAAGGCAACAGGCACAGTTCTTGTTAAGGCCAGAAGTGGCAGGCCAGGAAAAATAACAAAGAGGCAAAGGCGAAGAATGGTCAGAATGGTCAAGGACAACCCTCAGATCACCTCCAAAGAGCTGCAAGGTCATCTTGCTGCAGATGGTGTCACTGTGCATTGCTCGACCATTCAGCGCACATTGCACAGAGAACAGCTGTATGGGAGAGTGATGCGGAAGAAGCCTTTTCTGCACACGCGCCACAAAAAGGCTCGCTTGAGGTTTGCCAAACTACATTTGAACAAGCCAGGCTCATTTTGGAACAAAGTACTGTGGACTGATGAGACAAAGATGGAGTTATTCGGTCACAACAAGAGGCGTTACGCATGGAGGCAAAAGAACACAGCATTCCTAGAAAAACACTTGCTGCCCACAGTAAAATTTGGTGGGGGGTCCGTCATGCTGTGGGGCTGTGTGGCTAGTGCAGGAACTGGGAATCTAGTTAAAGTTGAAGGTCGTATGGATTCAACTCAGTACCAGCAAATTCTGGACAATAATGTTCAAGAATCTGTAACAAAGCTGAAGTTACGGCGCAGTTGGGTGTTCCAGCAGGACAACGACCCGAAACATTGCTCCAAATCCACTAAGGCATTTATGCAGAGGAACAACTACAATGTTTTGGAATGGCCATCCCAGTCCCCAGACTTGAATATAATTGAAAATCTATGGGGTGACTTGAAGCGGGCTGTCCACGCTAGGCACCCATCAAACCTTACTCAACTGGAGATGTATTGTAAGGAAGAATGGTCCAAATTACCTCAATCCAGAATCCAGACACTCATCAGAGGATATAAAAAGCGTCTAGAAGCTGTTATTTTTGCAAAAGGAGGCTCTACTAAATATTAATGTGATTTTTCTGTTGGGGTGCCCAAATTTATGCAAGTGTCTAATTCTCTTATGATGCGTATGGCATATTTTCTGTTTATCAAATAAACCTTATTTCACGGCTAAAATATCACTGTCCATGACGTATGTGTATATATATGACAAAGACGTTCCTCATCCAAACGCCCAACATTTTATAGATGAAAGTAATGGAGATTATCAGGGGTGCCCAAACTTTTGCATACGACTGTAGTCCTGCTGACCCAGCTCCCACTCACACCACCTGGTGTTCTCACCTGTACGGAGGCCTTTCCTAGAACCGAGTCCTCGGAATCCTCTCCCTGCCCCGCCTCTCGCACGCACACAACCCTCATCTGCCGCGCTCCGTCCACACGGAACGAGAACTCCTGGAAACACACACCCCCCCCACCCCCCAAGAACGTCACTTCCCACCATGTCGTTTAGAGAAAATATGGAAGAAGCATGGAAAGGCATGCAAAGGCATGGAAAGGCATGGAAAGGCATGGAAAGGCATGGAAAGGCATGGAAAGGCCCGGCGTTTGCAGTGTCCGCTGGGTGCTGAGGGAGCGGAGGCTGACCTGGTGCCAGTGCGGGCACAGGGAGGGGACGGAGGAGTGGGTCTGGGCCTGGGTCGGGTAGAAGTCATAACCGTCCACCTCCACGCTGACGTACACACCTGAGGATGGAGGTCAGTTTGTGAGGTGCACATACGGGGTTCGTGGAGAGAGAGAGAGAGAGAGAGAGAGAGAGAGAGAGAGAGAGAGGGGCAGAGAGGGGTAGTGATTTTTAAGGAACGCTGGACTCACTGGCTGGTTGCTGGAGTCCACACGCTGACTGTACGGCCACACTCAGAGTCCCACACATACACTGGTCCTCATCCTCTACCGGAGTGAGAGAGAGGGGGGAGAGACACAGAGAGAGAGAGCCGGGGCGATGGTGAGAGAGCATGAGAGTGAGGGGGAGGTAGAGGGAACGTGTGGGAGAGGTGGTGAGAGAAGGTAGATGAGATGTAGAGAGAAAGGAAGAGGAAGTTGAAGAGGACATGTTTAACTCAAAGTAAAAATCAAAGAGATGTCTAGACTCAGGCTGTGTGTGTGTGTGTGTGTGTATGTGTGTGTGTGTGTGTGTGTGTGTGTGTGTGTGTGTGGAACAGAGAGTGTGTATGTTCATCTAACCCGTCAGTAGGCTGCGTAGAGGAGGCTGTTGAGTCATCCGTAGCTTGACACAGGAGCTGGTCAGGGTGAGAAGATCCGGAGGAACTGTTTCCATATCTGGCACGCACACACACACACACACACACACACACACACACACACACACACACACACACACACACACACACACACACAAGCACAGACACTGTTAGTTACAAGCACCATTACAAAAACATTTCTGTTTGGCAAGCATTAAAGGCAAAGGAAAACCAACGTTACTACACATAACTTCCAGTTTTCTACATGATTTCACTTTTGAGACCAAAGGAATCCTGTGCAACATGAATCTGGTATTGTTAGTCTATGTATTTGTACCAGAGGATGTTCCAAACTCTTTTTGTGTGATGGGACTTTGTCGTGGTCCAACCTCCGTGTGAGGTCGTTTGCTCTCACCTTCTCCTGTGAGTTTGAGGATGGCTTCTCTCCATTCCTCCAGCTCATACAGGGAGGACAGAAAGAACATGTGGCTCTGGAGAGAGAAAGAGAGGGCTCGGGTTCTGGATGACGTGTGTGTGTGCGTGTGTGTGTGTGTGTGTGTGTGTGTTTGCGTGTGTGTGTGTGTGTGTGTGTGTGTGTGTATGTGTGTGCGTGTGTGTGTATGTGTGTGCGTGTGTGTGTGTGCTGGTACCTTGCCATTGGGGCTGTGTAGTTCCAGATTGAGAGGAAGAGAATGTGTGTGTGTTTGTGTGTGTGTGTTTGGCACCTTGCCACTGGGGCTGTGTAGTTCCAGATTGAGGGGAAGAGAATGTATGTGTGTATGTGTGTATGTGTGTATGTGTGTATGTGTGTATGTGTGTATGTGTGTATGTGTGTACGTGTGTACGTGTGTATGTGTGTATGTGTGTATGTGTGTATGTGTGTATGTGTGTATGTGTGTGTATGTGTGTGTGTGTGTGTGTGTGTGTGTGTTGGCACCTTGCCACTGGGGCTGTGGAGGTCCAGGTAGGGGACAGGAGCGAGCGTCAGCAGTATCAGTTCCGACTGCTCCATCTTCCTCTTGCTTTTCTCCAGACAACGAGCTGTCAAACCCTTAACTAGCCCCTGTGGACACACACACACAGACACACACAGACACACACACACACACACACATAGACTTACTCAGTCAGGTTTCTGTAACACTTTAGGCTTTACACTTTAGACAACAGATTAGGGTCTTATTGCGTTGCACACATACAAACATACATACACACACATACACAGAGACACACATACACACACATACACAGAGACACACATACACGCACACACACACCATGTTTGAGTGGCGTAGCTCTTGTCGTAACTGGAACATCTTTGCTCTGATGGTCTGTATGCGCAGGTGTGTGACGGCTGATCTCTCTGTCTCTGCCCCCCACTGCAGTTTCAGACCGGCCAGGGGCAGGTACCAACAGAACCTGTAGTAGGTCTGCTTACTGGCACACACAAGCCAGCAGGCACACACACACACACGTACAAGTTAGAAGAACAAATGAACATATTTAAACATGAGTGTTTGACACTAGATTACTGTAAAGAGGGGTGGGTTTTAGGGGCCTGTCACTCACCCTGTAGCCCCGCCCTTCATCTTCACACACAGAAGCAGGTCAGTGTAGAGGAAGAGGTGGCGAAGGTTACGCCCTCCCTCACACACATCCACCACGAAGCCGTCACGGATCACCTGGCGTCGCTACACACACACACACACTGTGTTCTTCCTCTTTCAATAGCTCAGTTACAGCAGCGTACGAAAAGGTTGCTGTCGCTTCCGGAGTAGTTATACCACAGACTTCCAGGTTCTGACAGTTGGTGACTCAGACAGTGTTTGTATCACGTATTTGGATGCGTGTGCGTGCCTGTTATCGAGGATGTGTCGTCGGTGTGCGTGTCTGTACGGGCGTGCACGTGCTTGCATGTACAGTACGCGTGTGTGTCAACAGATCCGCCCACACCCGAGCACGCTTGTGTGTGTGTGAGTGTGAGTGTGTGTGTGTGTGTGTGTGTGTGAGTGTATGTGTGTAAATGTATGTGTATGTGTGTGTGTATGTGTGTGTGAGTGTGTGTGTGTGTGTGTGTGTGTGTGTGTGTGTGTGTGTGTGGTGTGTGTGTGTGTGTGTTGTGTGTGTGTGTGTGTGTGTGTGTGGTGTGTGTGTGTGTGTGTGAGTGTATGTGTGTGTGAGTGTATGTGTGTGAGTGTATGTGTGAGTGAGTGAGTGTATGTGTGTGTGAGTGTATGTGTGTGTGAGTGTGTGTATGTGTGTGTGAGTGTATGTGTGTGTGAGTGTATGTGTGAGTGTATGTGTGTGTGTATGTGTGTGTGTATGTGTGTGTGTATGTGTGTGTGTGTGTGTGTGTGTGTGTGAGTCCCCCTCACCATGGCGTGGCTGAGTGTGACCTCTCGCCTGCAGTGTGAGGCCTCGTTGATGCCGGAGAGGAAGCCTCGCGACAGCCTCAGGGCTTCCTGCAGCACCCTGTGGTCCTCGTGGTCCGGAGGGGTGCTGCTCAGCAGGTCCTACACAGGGAGGGAGGAGAGGGAGGAAGGGAGGGAGGGAGGTAGGGTAGTGAGAGTAGTAGATGCTTCCAGAGTAGGTGTTACAGGGGGATGGGGTGAGGGTAGACAGATGGATGGACAGAGTGGATTGATAAATGACAATGAAGCGTTTCACTCTTACATGTAACACTAAGGTCGTCTTGGTGATCCGATCCAAAGGCTTGTACAGAAGTGCTGTGGAGGGAGAAAAACAAATGTCAATCAACAATGTGGGCGGGTCGTGTCCGGTCTCATCCAATTACAATGAAGTCTCCTTCATCTTACCTTCAAGGGTGTACGAAGTCCTAATTTTGTCTATTCCATTACATGACATCATACTCTAGAAAAGGATTGAGATAGTGGACAGGGCATATTGAAACTAACATCGCCACGGTGATATTTGTTTTTGCTGTTGTAGTTTGACCTTACCTCTGACAGTTTTCTGAAGCACTGGTTGGTCTGTGTACAGCTCCTCACAATCTCCACAGCACTCTCATAGTTATCTATGAAGCCTCGATACACACGCAACTGGCTTACCTGGGAGGGAGGGAGGGATAAATGGATGGATGGATGGATGATTGGATGGATGGATAGATAGATGGACAGATGGATGGAATAATCAATGGGAATAATGGATTGGAGGAGTGGAACTAACCATTTTCAGGAACAGGTCCCCAACAGTTAACTGGAAGCCACCATGGCCTGTCACCAGCTTCATCTCCGACCCACCCGCCTCACCTCCCACAGATGTTTCCATCTGGCTTTGTTCTACTGGAGCTCCCTGGTCTGACTGCGGCCCAGGCCCCGGCCTCACTCCGGCCTCCAGCCTGATCCTGAGGCCGGTGTAGAAGTCTCTGTGCAGGTCCCTGAGTTCTGGTACCTGATAGAAGACTGTCTGGACCTGCTGGCTCGACAGGACCGGTTGAGAAGTCCCTGCAGAAGCCTTCAAGGCTTTCATAGGCTAGTGGGCGGGGATAGAGAGGAGGGAAAGGACCGAGGGAGGGATTCAGATAAAAGAGTGGAAGAAGATGACGGAAGGTTAGAGGAGCGAGGGTGGAGGAGAAAGACGAGGGGTTGAAATGCAGTAAAAGCTTTTCACACGTTTGAAAGTAAAAACTGTTTTTAACAGTTACTCTGACACTTGCTCGGAGCACGTAGCACTTTGTGCTATAAACACACCCATATTAATATGCATGTTTTTTGTGGTTCTCTTATTTGCAAAAAGCAGAACCGTTTATGCATGCCATTAAAGGGGAACAAAAATAGCGGCCAAAAATCCTCTGTCTCTGGCTGTTATACTTCCCAAAATTAGATTTAGTTCATGATTCTTTTAGACTAAATGACTAGCTCATAAAATATTTGCTGAACCTTACGTATCTTGAAAAGGCTCAATAGAACAGACACTAGAACTGAGCCAATGGATGAATAGGAAGTCTTTAAATATGACTTATGAAGATGCTTCGGCATAACAAGAGAGAAGTCAATTATTTAGAGAGTGTAGATAAGAGTGTAGATTTGCCTACAACCATCACTAGGCAAATAACTTGGCATCAAGGTACGAGAGTGTGTGTGTGTGTGTGTGTGTGGGTATGGTGTGGGTGTGGTATGTGTGTGTGTGGGTGTGTGTGTGTGTGTGTGTGTGTGGGTGTGTGTGTGTGTGTGTGTGTGTGGGTATGGTGTGGGTGTGATGTGTGTGTGTGTGTGCATGGGTATGGTGTGTGTGTGTGTGTGTGTTTACCGTGAGCAGTGTCTCCAGTTCTCTGAGGTAGAGCTGTTCACTCTCCAGGATAGCCTTCAGGACGGTGAGCCTCCTCTCCAACAGGGCCTCAGGAGAGCACAGTGTCTAAAACACAACAGGAAGAAGGGCAAAGACATCTCGAAACGTTCCAACGTGGCTTGTATTGACCTTTTCAATATGAAGTTTAAAAAGAGAGTGAGAAGTAGGAAAACGTTTTTTTGTTAAACTCTTCTAGAGTGTTTGATGTGGGAAGGAGAGGGAGGGGGGACGGAGGGGAGGAGGGGTCATTTCAATCAGACTTACAGGTGTGTCGGGTAAGTCCACACAGTCTGACTGCAGAGGTGAGTGGAGGTAAGAACCTTCATGGAAGACATCCTCTTCAAGTCCAGGATATACTTCATCCTCCACTTCAACACATACAGTGAAATACCAGTTGGACAAGCGACCATAACAGACACACACTCACGCACACGCAGACACAGGTGACTTACCGGACATGTTGTACGACTCCAGATAATTCAGTGCTTCTTTATAAACATCCATTACCCTGGGAGTCTGTGCCTGTTCCTCTCCGGAACAGTTTTGAAAATGTGTCAGATGCACGAGAGAACTAAGTGAGTCAACTTCCTGTTTTTTTGTGACAATGCATCAACAAACGTGGCCTAATTCTGACAAAAGTGAAAAGACTGTCCCAATGAAGGTTTAACAGGAAATAGCCTCATCTTTTTTTCCTCAATTGTATGGCTTTTCTTCCTCTTGAAATACACGCGTTTCTTTTTAGTCAATCACTTTTAAACATTTCAGTTCTTATTTGCACAGAGTAGTTTCCTATAGAACAGCTTGGCGCTCTGTCGGTTATCTGTCGGTTAACCAAAGTGACAGCTTAGCACCTTGGACAGCGCGTAAAGGAAGTGCATATCACGTAGCCCTCAGACACAGTAGGTTCATTGTAAACCTCGTTATTATCTCCAGTTACCTTTTCTTTTTTGCCTATTTATATTATAACTTGCAACGGTTATAATGTTTTATTATATTTAACACTGTAAAGTTGTACATGCTACATCTAAATAGAGTTTATTCTGATAGCCTACTGTATTTCGTTTTTAAATACTTTGATGGTTTATTATCAGTGACATGTAGGACTGTAAGTGTTACGTAAGTGGTCAGGGTCATATCCCAAAGTACTGTGTCGATTAGATTTAGGCAATGCTGCCATCTGGAGGTAGAGTAAACTTTCTCCCATCAGAAACTATTATCTCACTATTCGGGGACAAGCACATCGATATTTATACAGTATCTATGAGCAAGCACATCCGTTGGTTTATGAAACGTCATGCCTAGTAAAGTTGTTCGTACTTTAATATCTTCATTGTGACGTCACATTTGTTGTTTCGTGAACAACATCCATTCAAAACGTGGGCTATTGTAGATCCAGTCTCACCTTCAACCCTCCGATCTGTTTCGGAGGAATTATGAAGAGAATGGAGGATAGTTCCGAATGCACCACTATATTCTTGTCGCAGGAGTTGCGACAGGCCAGCGAGAATGCGTTGGCAACCGATGATCTGGACACTACTTTTGATCAGCCAGAAACCACAGCTCTATCTTTGCTCCGGTACCGTTTATCATTATGAGAAACGTGAATATGATGAAATCTGAAAATGTGATGAGTGGATTTGCGTAGGCTGACTTTTTATTATTTTTGGTCAATCTCTGAATCTGTTTATCTCAGACAACAGTCGCATCACTGGAGTTTAGGAATTCGCCGCTCATTGGCTTCCACAGACCTCCTAAATCATCCCCGCACGGCTCACTCTGCTGTGTCTCTAGAAAGCCAGGAGGGGGGGCTCCCAGTACACTCAGGTAAGATTCGTACTGATTTGAATACGATTTTACTTCCTCCCTAACATAATGATATTCTTGCTTATGATTGGATGAAAGCATATCCACTCCACCAGCTGAAAGCATATGCACTGGCACGCTACATCTGCGATTGCAGTGAGTCAAGCATGGCCCAGATCTCAATCTAATCTAATCAGTGTACCAAGTACTGATAAATAATTAGAGTTGGAATGCTTCCTTATACCTGACCTTCTGCTACTCATTAACATTATTTAGGGGACTCTCTTACACTCACATTCTCCTCATCAGTCCAGCTTTCCTTAAAAATCATTACCTCTATCTCGCTCTTTCTCTGTCTCTCTGTCTCTCTCTGTCTCTCTCTCTCTCTCTCTCTCTCTCTCCTTCCTTCCCTTGGCCTCCCCGCCCAATATCCTTGTTTTTCAGCAGAAAGGAAAGTGAAACTTGACATTCTTTCTGTAAAACAGACAGGAAATGTGGGGGTTTAATCACCTCTCTTGCAGCAGAGCGCTTGGTTAAAATGTGCTCAGTCGTGGGCTGATTCTGGGACACTTGTCTGTTGTGTGTGCCACAGGATTGTCCTCTTTCCACCAACGGCTGTCATTGGTGTCCTACTTTAGTCGTAAGGATAGAATGACAGAAATGATTGATGATCAGACATTACTAGTCACAAAGAAAAAGCATGTGCAGTCGTTTCCTCTTAATTCAAATATGAGTTTTTCGATTGTCACGGCTGGGTTCACCAGCCAATCCTCTTTGAACTGTACTGAGCAGGACGTGACATCATCCCTACGTCTTCCTGAAGGGGCTGATGCGTTAAGATTTATCTTTAAAGATGTAGTTGTTTCTACAGGTACACTCTTACACTTTTGAGGTTCATGTTGTTTAATTTGTAACTTACTACTACATGCACTTATGGTTCTCCACAATGGCACTTATTTGCTTTTCACAATGTATGCTTCACGTTTGGCTACTCGCAATGTTTTGGGGCTATCTCGTTGTTATGATCAGTGACCTATGCTCTTTTGTAAAGCTCTCTCTTGGAAGTCACTTTGGATAAAAGCGTCTGCTAAATGCATAAATGTAAATGTTAGTGAAGCTTAAGGAAAGTCACACCTTTAAGTTCTTCTGAAGTCTGGCCCAGTATGCAGATGATCAGTGCAATCAAGTTTAGTGTAACATTAGACCTTGCTGTTATTAGGCCTTTCTCCAGCACTTTGACACCCATAAAGTCATATCACCAGCTTGAAAAGGGACACATTTTGACAACAACAAACATTTGATCTCCTCCCGTAGATCCAGTGTATTTCTGGGTCTGGTATGTATTCATCAACTAAATGTGTCCCTTGACTCTACACTGTTTTCATCTCTACTTCTTTCATGTCCTTTGCAGTTTAATTTGACCAAAAGGTTAAAGTTCAACCTTAAACTTGACCTTTGACCCCTCTCCCTCTCTGGCTCAGACTCCGGGGATGAGTTCCACCCCACCAGCGACGCCCAGCTCACCCCCAAGGCCAGCTGCCACAGCGGCCGCCCCTCCCTGGAGGACATGGCACCCGCCAGCGGGGAGGGCAAGTGCAGCGCCGCCAAGATGGCCGACGTGGCCGAGAGCGTGAGGTTTGAGGACGCCAGGGACGGCAGCACGAAGGCAGGACCGGAGGACGAAGTTTCGGAGTTGTTGTTCATCGATGAAGAGGACGAGGGAGAGGAGGAGGGGGCGCTCCCGCTGGCCAACAGACCTAAAGGGAAAAACAGACACGATGTCGCGTTAGGCTCCACGGAAAGCTCCAGCAAGTACTTGCAGGTGAAGGAGTAGCAGAATAAGAAGTGTCGCTGTAAGATTATTTTTGTCGTAAGATCGTTTGAGTTGATTTTACACACTAGCTGGCTCACATAGGGCTTTTGGAGTGACGTTTTTGTGGTTGTGCGAGGACACTTGTGTGTGGGTGTGTCAATTTGTTTGTGTTTGTGCATGTGTGAAGTTACTTTGACACTTCACTGGGGTGTGCATGAAATCATGCTGAGTATTCAACAGGAAGAGGTCCAGCACGATAAGATAACTGCAACTTTGTTTAAAAAAAAATGTTGTTTCTTGGCCAATGTCCTAACAGGAATTCCATAGTTTGCCTAAGAGACTCATTCCTTCAGAAATAGCCCACTGCCTGTACGACCTGGAGGTAAGTCAGCAGTCTTCACGGCTTCTTCATTCTGCTAATAACTTTCCCAGTTAGAGAAATTCTGTATCAGCTTTTGTTTGTAACTTTTTTTTTAAACAGACGTTCCATTGTAATTCTAAATGACTAAGTTCCGCATTTCCTATTGCTTCATAAGGAAACAAAACCGCAAATGGATAACTGACATTGACAGTTTGACCACAACAAAAGGACTAAATTATTTCCTTCTGGTAGGAGGAGTGCGTAGGAGTGGAGCGAGAGAGTCGCAGTGTGAAGTGGAAGATGGAACTGATTCATCGCAGTGTTCAGGCCCTGCAGGTTAACAACACAGTCCTAACCCTAACAACACAGTCCTAACCCTAACAACACAGTCCTAACCCTAACAACACAGTCCCAACCCTAACTCAGGCCCTGCAGGTTAACAACACAGTCCTAACCCTAACTCAGAACTTGCAGGTTAAAAAGAGGGATAGCAGAACGGGTTGTATACATACATACATACACAGGGTTAGAAGAAAAATGGTATACATTAAAATAATAAAATACACACAACTTCCTGGAGGTGCATTAAGTGTTTCACTAAGGGACGTTATATCTTCACATTCCTACTACCAGGAGACCCTGAGGACCCTGCTTACCCACCTGGTTGAGGCTCAGACCAGCGACACCTCCGATCTCAAGACGCCCACGCCACCCACAGCCCCGTCCTCGTCCGTGACCCCGGCCCCCGTCTCGGCCCCGCCCCCCTCCGAGCCAGCCTCGGACGTTTCGCAGGACAGGCAGATGAGCGACGCCTACTGCACCCACCAGCACTGCCCCGGGCACCGTGGCCTGGCAAGGTGCCCGTCCGAAACCTGCCTGCCCGAGTCCTACCAGAACAAGAACTGCTGCGCGCGCTTGACCGACAGCGTCGACGAAGCCCTGCCCAGCTGTGGCCAGCGGAAGAAGGAGAGAGCAGCCGCTTTCCACGCCATCAAGGAGCTCAGGTGAGCGCAGGTTGTAGGTCGCAGTCATAACCCGGCGGGCGCCCTTACGACGCACGCCGCCCAAACATTGTCGGTAAAAGATTAGAAACGAAGTAACTCGGTGAAGGATACGCAAACACGCAGGACACTGACCATTTCCTCCCCTGTGACCTCTGACCCTGACCTACAGGAGCGAGGTGGAGCGCCTGCGGTTGACCCACGAGGAGGAGCATCGGGAGCACCAGGAAATCCTGGGAGTGGTGCAAGACTTCCAGAACACCATGGAAGCCCTGCTGGGCCATTGGAACGAGGAGAGGGAGGAGCTTAAGGGCCACGGCTCCATCTCCTCCCAGATGGAGCTGCTCCGCCAGCAGGCCACAAACGTCACCAAGCTGTGAGTGGGACAACGACGGGGAGAGGAGCGTGCGGGTCTTCCTGGTCTTCCTGGAAGGTCAGCGGTTGATGACCGTATGAAATGAGGGGAGGTCATGGGGGATACAGTTGAGGGAGGAGGCTGCGCGTTGCTTAAAATGTTCCACATCGAATACGCTAAACGACGGTCTTGTTTTTGGAAAGAGGGACGTGCAGCCGAAGGGGAAGGCCACACAGAGAGGTGGAGGAAGAGGGATGTAGAAACCGAGAGTTGAAGGAACAGAAATCCGAGACAGTGAGGGAGAAGCGTAGGAGAAGGAAGTTAAACCGAGGGAGGAATGTTTTGGATTAAGCAACATAGGAGGGGGAGGGGGAGGTCTTAGATGAAGAAAGATAAAAGAAGGAGGGGAGTTGTGAGAAAGGAAGGCAGGAATGCTCAGCAATTTGTTTTCCCTCTGGTTTCCTTTTCCTATAACTTGACAGTTGGACTTTGCTTAGAGCACTTGAGTGGAGAGCAAAAAGTTGCAGGCTCGAAACTGTGCTGTGCTGTGTGTTGCTTATAAAAGCGTTTGCCAATACACTGTTTGTAGTTGTAACTGAACATTTAAACAGAGAACATCTACATTGTAGATCTACAGGCATTCTCATGCTGATGACTCCTCTTACTCTCATCTAGAGGTAGCTTTTGCTGGTGGTCCCTCGTGTACGGCTCAAGCGTAGAGGAGAGCGTGCCTTTTCTGTGGCCGGTCCTAGACTATGGAACTCCCTGCCACTAGAGACTAGGATGGCACCCTCCATCTCTAGTTTCAAGTCCAGACTAAAGACCCACCTATTCTCTCTAGCCTTTTTATGATTGCTCTGCGTGATTGTTTATTTGTTTATATTTTGTGGTACATTTATATTACCCTCTTTTTTAATAACTCTCATTTTAGCTTCTTTGAACTCTATTTTATGGTGTACGTGTGTATTTTTAAGTGTATGTGTAATGTCAATCGCACTGTGAAGCACTTTGGCTAGCCGTGTGGCTGTTAGTAAATGTGCTATATAAATAAAGTTGAACTTGAACTTGAACTTTTGCCCATGTTTCATCACTGGTTTTGTCAATAGCCAACTGAAATGGTTTGAGGTTAGCTGTGTATGTTTAGCTTTTAGATATAAAACCTTGTTTAATAACGAGGCTAGGCTTGAATGGACCATAGACAACCTATCCACTCACTCCACAAATGATTTGTCTTCGTCGTTATAATAGTCACATTCCTGAGCACTTACAGTTCTGTGTGTCTGTGTGTGTGTCTGTGTGTATGTGTGTATCTGTGTGTGTGTCTGTGTGTGTGTGTCTGCGTGTGTATCTCTGTGTGTGTGTGTGTGTTCCCCAGAACCCAGCAGGCTGTGGCAGTGTTCTGTAAGGTGGGCGTCCAGCTGGAGGGGCTGGGAGCTGTCGGGACGCTGGTTCGAACCGCCTCTACCCAGCTGACTGCTAAGAGTGGCAGGTAGGCACGTGTGTATGTGTGTGTTGTACTCATTTGAAATAAGGCCTGCTCATAAGTATTGACAGTACATGATACATTGTTTATCGTTCAAGTTTGCCCGTGTCTGTTTCCACAGTCCTCAGCAGTGCCTGACTTGTAGTTCCAAGGTAGCGGACTCCAACGAGAAGAGAGAATCAGAGACCTAATCTTGACTGAACCTCCAGCAATAAAAACCTTTATCTGTATACCACAAACATTCACCGCTTTATCAGTTCCGATACAAGAACCTCGTTATTGTGTCTGGCACACCTTGAGTGACGCACCGATATCCATGGCTATGGCATATAACTGCATCGCTATCATCAGAAAGAGGTGGTACATTTTGTTTCCACCCATTTTTGCACAATAGGAAATGGGTGTTTTATGACCATTTATAAAACACACCCATGTGAAAATATATCCAAAGGTCAATTAGCATACAACCAGGGCAGGTTGGGGCAGGATTAATTAACACATTAGTGAACCACTTTACTAGTACAGCAACTGATTTTATTAAGAAAGCAGACACACATCATGAACTAATAAACCATGAATACTGGACCTAACCAAGCAACACAAACTCTTTGGATTTTTGGCACACACAACTGGAATGATTATGATTCAGGTATGGCAGATCAACTCATTATGTTCATCTTTCAACTGAAAGGAGAAATAACAAATTATTCCGGAGGTGGGGAACGCTCACTGAATTGCTCTTCCCAAGGTTTCATTGGGTTTGAACAAATCTATGATATTATGCAAAAAAGCCTCCTCCAATCTATGACTGTGGCTGTTGTGATAGCAGAATGATGAAGATGAGCCGTTTGGTGGTGGAAGGACACCTAGCCGTGCATGATCTGCTGGGTGATCACTGTGGTGGTGGAAGGACACCTAGCCGTGCATGATCTGCTGGGTGATTACTGTGGTGGTGGAAGGACACCTAGCCGTGCATGATCTGCTGGGTGATTACTGTGGTGGTGCCCCCTTGGCCGGCACGCAGCTTGAGCTCTCTGGACATCTGGCACCATGTGCAGGGGTAGCACCATAACACGTTACAGCAGTCACCCATACATGAGCCCTGGGGAGAGAGAGATACAGAGAGAGAGAGAGAGAGAGAGAGGAGAGAGAGAGAGAGAGAGAGAGAGAGAGAGAGGAGAGGGAGAGAGAGAGATACAGAGAGAGAGAGGATAAATGAGTATTTCAAGGAAGAGAGGAGGATACAAGATAAGCGAATGGAATGTGAAAAACAAAGAGGGCAGCATAATATGTGGTTTGGCTCGGGTTTGATTTAACACTGAGGGGATCCAGTAACCTGTTCAAATGGGATATCATCCAATAAAGTCCATTACTGTACTACCGGATGAACGTATTTAGTTCTGTTTTTATTTAATCATCCTTAAGTAACCGTCCAGCCCATTCTGCACAGACACCCCATCCTGATGTCAGAAGCACCTCACTGCTTACACTAAACGTTTTGTTTTGTTTTGGGAGCGACATTCTAAAACTTGTGTATGGTGCTTACATTTGTGTGCCAATGGCTTCGAGGGACTAAAATGCGTTCCTGTACAAAGGTTATGTCTGTCGAGCAGAATGTCGTTGTCATCATCCTATTTGCATCTTAGTAGTAGCCCCATATGTTTGTATAAACAACATTTTCCTAAACAAATAAGGGCACCCACGCATGTAGTTTGTTTACTGCCAGTAGAATACGGGTCAGTATTGTCCTCTGATACTAGTGGTAGTAATTGTTCCTCGTCCATTGCTACTAGACTTTCCACAGAAGGGAGCTTCCCATTCCCACTATATTCACGTCACTTTAGAAGTTATCATAGATAGTACTACAAATGTTGTGTCATGACTGAATAATGAGGAACGACTCGTAAAAAAGTTGTCAAAATGGTCCGAGCCCCTCCTTGCTCTAACGGTGAACATTACGGTTGGCATGGCGTCGGAGTGAACACTGGGGTGTGTCACGTCTTCCCCCAAGTGTCGCAATCCCAACGACATTCCGTGACACGCAAACGGTGAATGTAGTCCATGGTTACCTCGATGCCATGGCGTTCTCGGATGGACTTGCGCAGGCAGCAGGAGATGCCGAAACAGGTACAGGGGTCCAGCACAGGCAGGCAACAACACCAGCCGTGCTGCGAAGCCGTCTGACACTGCATGCATGGGAAACACCAATAGGCGCAGCAACCTGTGGGAGGGAGTTGTGCTTGTTACCATTACGGCACGATGGTTTTACTTAAGAGGCTGCAATGAATTTCCTGATTGACTTTAACGGTCTCTCTCTTTCTGACCGCCCCCTGAAATCCCACCCGCAAATGTGCATGTGGAGTGGCTGTGACCACAGCATTGATTCCTCTCCATCTGCCTCTGTTTCCTGAATTCCCCTCACGGGATTAATAAAGCAGGATATATCTATCTATCTATCTGTTGTCTCTCTTTTCCGGAAAGCTCGTAACAAATGCAAACACACGGTCATCGGCTATCTCTCTGGACCGCACAGGAAGCACGAACATACTTATAACATCTATTATTGATACAACATTCAGAGAAATGGAGAGGGAGAACTGTATGACTTAGGCTGGACCAAGGTTTCCAATATGCCTTTGCTTGTTTCAAACCTTGAACTTGAAATGTAAAGGTGTGTCGGGTGGGTATTTCTGACTGCTGTTTGGTCATGGTCACTATGTGCTTTGTGATAAAGTAATGATTCTCTTTCTTCTCATTCTTTTGAATAATTCTTTAGGTAGTCACATTATAACACTAATTTAGTTGCTCCTATTCTTTTCAAAACCCCATCACACTAGTTATTGGTGTTACTTAACATTGGCCTAATATTATCTTGTTATTGGTGTCTGAAATCCCATTAAAGATAGGCCTACAGTTGTGTTACTCGAGGAAAAAAATGTGAAAAAGTCTTATTTGGCACAGGAGAGAAGAAAGAGGTGTCGGTTATAGCGTCTCTTTCTCCCTCCCTCCCTCCCTCCCTCCCTCCCTCCCTCTGTCTGTCTGTCTGTCTGTCTGTCTGTCTGTCTGTCTGTCTGTCTTTCTCTCTCTCTCTATCTCTCTCTCTCTCTCTCTCTCTCTCTCGCTCTGTCTCTTTCTCTTTCTCTTTCTCTCTCTCTCTCTCTCTCTCTCTCTCTCTCTCTCTCTCTCTCTCTCTCGGTGTCTCTCTCTCGCTGTCTCTCTCTCTCTCTCAGTGATGTGGTGTGCAGTGTAGGTTAGATGACTTACAGACACCAATGTCAGAACAGCAGTCACACATTCCTGTGCTCCATGTCCCGCTGCTGTGGCCAGTGGTCACCGTGGTGACTTGATGCTGGACGGCCATGACTGGTGTCCAGGGAAGAGAGGGGGAGGAGAGGTGAATGGGAGAGAGACATCGTGCAGGAGGACACAAGAGACACATTGTTGAGCAGTGCTGTTGGAACTTGGAGACGCATTGGAACAATGAGCAGCTCTATGCAGGAAAGGCAATGTCTCCTTCTATTTATTCTAGTAGATCTAGTTCTCTATCAAAAGATTGGATGTGGATGTGGATGGAACTTGTGTAGCCTACTTCTTTGTAGCTTAGCCATGCATCATACCAGGATGGTCAAGTTTTATCAAAAGCTTGGACTGAGATCACATGAACCCCCTCCCTCTCCCCTGATCATACTTCGTTTGAACTTCTGTTCTTAGCTTGCACATTAGCGTAGGCCTACAATAAAAGCGGAAGACAAAGAAAATGTATACGCAAATGCAAGCCCGTGGTTAGAAGAAGATTCATGAAACCTTAGATGACATTTACATGAATATTACATGAGTTGGACATAGACATGCAACCTGAATAGAATTAGCTAATATTTAATCGTATCGGATCAAAAACAATAAATTCCATGAACACATATGTCATTAAATTGTTCTATAAGCACCGCATGGTAGCATGTGAAACTAAAAATGCAGACTGTCTTAACCCCTTCCTTGGACTGTGATCCGTTAGAAAAACGGAACATTTAGCCAAGTAGCCCTAGGTTAGATGTAAAAAGTGGTTATTTTCTTACCTTTCGCGTGCTCGAATGACCAGGTGTACCCTCGTGAAGAACAGGCGTCTAAAGAGATGGAAGAGTGGGTGTAGGCTTTAGCCTTTAAGCCAATACAACCTTTGAGCTCGAGGTGTCGAAGACACTAAAAAAGATCCACTGATTATATGTGACTCTGTGAAACCTGACACGCAAGTTTCTGTTTCTCAGGAAATATAACCGATTTTTTTTTCTTCCACGGCACGCACGTAAAGCGCCAAGTTTACACCGTGAGGGTCTGCAGCGCGACTTCGATGCGGCCGCGGGAGCTGATCGCCTCAACTTCTGTCAGTGCGTGTGTTGGCCACTTGTCAGTGCTCGTGTTTACCAGACGCGGCGCGTTTCAGAAACGTCACAGAAGCTGTTCTCCGCTCTGTTTCGCTGAGATCCGTTGCTTGTATATTTTTGCCTATAACTTTGTCAGTAGACTGCAGCACAACTAAGTAGGACAAAACAACAATGAATGCAATCACCACAGTTAAACCGGACAGAAAATAACGTAACGCGGCGCAGACGCGCCTGACAGGTGTTATGACGAAATCTCACTCCCTGCCAGAATTCCACTCCCCTACACGTGAATGCGCACACAATCTCTTTCTACCTACTCCTATGCTTAGAGTTGGGTTCCGAGGTGATTTGTATTCAGTGTTATTATACTGTTTCTAAAAGGCATTGTGAAATGCATTGCAATGCAAATGCGACGTTTAACATAACGATTACCAGCTGGCTAATGTCTTCGCATTGAAAAAATAAGCCGAAGAGAGGGTGAGAAAGGAAGAGAAATGAAAGGCAAGGTTAAAGAGGGAAAGGGGGTCAAATCAGTGCCGCCGCTCCCACCACGCGCATTACGCGCACCAAGTGCTAAGAGGGCACCATCATTGTCCTGCCATTGAATCTACCAAACACAAATAGAACTAGAAACTGTTCTGTCAGATTAACAAATAAAAAACGATATCTCTGACAGGTTTTGAAACTACAACCCTTATACCAACACAACATCTCAGCCAATTGAGCCGTTCCCAGACCTAGATTTTCCTATGTTCAGTGTAATAAAATAAGACGTTTCTTATGGCAAGCATTGTCATATTTGGTCCAAGCTCAAACAGCTGTAATTCAGTCATATTTTCACATATCAAGATGAGACTTTTGCATATAGGCCTAGTACTTCAGGGGGGTCACCTTAAAGATTAGGTTTGAAAAATCATCATTCAAAATGACAATTGACCAAGTGACACAAACGAGGAAATGTAGACATTTACATAAATACACCACTTTCAGCCATGTTGTATTTGATTCATTTTTCCCAAGTAACGTTTTTGAAAGACACATTCACGTATGTACAAAATGTCAAGTAAATTGGACCGTTGACGTTGATTCAAGAGAAGAAGAATTTTAAGGTTTTCGCAAAATATCACTGTACCTACAGCTAAATCTATCATGACGAACGTTATGGGTCCTTGAGGTTTTTTTTTCCTTTTTTGTTCCCCCTTCCTACCGGAGGAACCCTTATAAGAAAAGGTATAGGATCACGTTAGTGGCTCAACAGTTTCGGTATGAAATTGATATGGGCGTGTGCCACAGTAGGGCTTTAACATAGCCCCATGGCTGTGTCCAGAAGATGATATAGGCGTGGCGAGATATCACCTGGATAGACCATGCCAGTATTTTCCATTGGGTTGAGCGTTTGCTTTAGATTTTTAGCTTGGCACACGATAGAACAAGACAGGACTTCCATTAGGACATAGTCGATTGGGAGACCAGGCTTACTGAATCCCTATTATCTATTAGTTTTATTGAACCATGAGGTAAGCAATGTCAGGTGTTCAAATTCAAAGAAATATGTGTTTGTCATTTTTAAATATAATTGAAAAATATTTTCTTCTTTCATTTTCAGTAGGCACAAGTCAGTTTTAAAGTTTATCATCGTTGCAACCGTCATTCTTTTCTTGGCCTACTTCACCATCACCCCTGCGTCCGTCAGGTCAGCAATCTCTTATTTAAAACACATTGACCAAATGTAGGTTATTTACGCACTTTGATTGCTTCAAAAGTGGAAAAGGCAAATTGTCATCAGAGATAATGTCGATAACAGCCTGCTGTCAACAAGGAGTTAACTCTTCCACGTATAGTTTTATTCCAAACTGTGACGATTATATTTATTAAACGCAGGATTTTGTTTTCTCGTTGTAGGTACTTGGAGAGGCTTGGAGGGACAATTGCCCCAATTTTATTAGGGGAAAAGTTGAAGTCGGACAACACTACACAACTTTGGTAAGCATTCTTAATAAAATACCTAAATGTGTATGAGGATGTAATTCTTGCTTGTATTGGGCATGGCATGCTAAGTGTTAACAATGTTATGACCCTTCGAGACTCTACCAATGTTATGAATCTTCCATAAAGAAACAGCTCATTATTTTGTTGACACAATGGGGGGCCTGGCTGTTTGTCAATGTTACGTTTCTTGTCCATATATCGAAATAAAATAATCCAATATCCCAAATTACATTTTTATATTGATAGGAAATTGAGTCACCAACACTGAAATGTATATGCTATGAGAGCGCTCTACTAGGCTTATTTAAAAACTAAAGTATAGGACTAAAGGCTACTTTATTTAGGCAGTTAATAATAAAATGAGCCTGTCTATAGGCTATAGCCTACGTCATAGATTTACATAAATGTAAATGTCATTGGGACCTTATGTCCCATGTTGTTCTGGCTGTTATGATGAAGGTATATTTCACCTGTTGATTGTTAGCGTGCCTTTTTAAGTCAGGCCCTTCGTTTGTTTGATTGTGAGGTCTTGTTTGTGTTAGCGATATATAGGCTACTATATGGTACATAGGCCTATTCGGATTGAAATAGTGTAATCCTTTGCCTTGTTTCTTTGACCTTGTATTGTGCCTAGCCCTTTAGGACTATTTCAGCCTTGAGATAGTTTGTAGATATAAATTAGCTTCACAATGTCGAGGTTAAAAGTTAACTGGGTTTGAAACATACAACTTTAATCATTAAGCTAATTGCCCTCAATCTAGAAATAGCGCATTATATTACCAATTATTGTAACGATAACGTTTGCGTTACTAAACCTACACCCATTTTCGTAAACAAAAAATGTTCCCTTTGCATGCAGTATATTCCTTCCCAGGATGGTTGTTTCTGCAACACCAACCTGTGGATGGCGACACGCTTTGCGATAACTTGGTCTTCTTGTATGCAGGAACAGAACGGACGTCAATGCATTTACGGAATGGGGAGCACCTATCATCTGGGAGGGCATTTTTGACCCTGATGACTGCGACCGGGACCATAAGAAAAAACACTCCTCTGTGGCTCTGACTGTTTTCGCTGTGGGAAGGTTAGTTAACATAACTCTGCAGTTATGATATAGAGGGCACTTGTCTATCTTTTTCGCTGGAGTCTTAGTTAGAAGACTACTTGTAATGGCTTTAGCTTTTCAGGGGTGTAACTTTTGTTTTTTGGCATGTCTACACATTGAGAAGCAGTGGTGCAGTTCTTAACATTGTGATTTATTGTTTTGTTCTGAAGTTGGGAAAACTCAGTTTTGTTAGCAATGAAAAGGTTTGTTTTCATGTATTTCAACTTGCATATAAGATAGTCTGTGTGCTTATCAGTTGATCTGCTCCAGTGTACCAGCATCTTACAGTTCAACTTTCAATGTAGGATGGACCAATACAGTACACCGTAACAAAGCAGTTCAATTTGATTGGTTCCCCTCCCAGGTATCTAGACGCGTATCTGGAGACCTTCCTCCTTTCTGCTGAGCTTCATTTTATGGTGGCTCTTCCTGTGACGTACTATGTGTTCACGGACGCTCCGGCCAAAGTGCCCAACCTCCAGTTGGCCGAGGGGCGGAGGTTACAGGTCATAAAGGTTCAAAAGCATTCTCGCTGGCAGGACATCTCCATGATGCGCATGAGGGCCCTCGCCGACACCATCAACGATATCCGCCACACGAGCAGATACGTCTTCTGCTTCGACGTGGACCAGCAGTTTGTCGGGAGGTTCGGCTCTGAGGCGCTGGGGGAGTCTGTGGCTCTGCTCCACGCCCACTTCTATCATTACCCCCGCAATCTGTTCACCTACGACCGCAACCCCAACTCCACGGCCTACATGAAGGCCGGGACGGGCGACTTCTACTACCACGCCGCCATTTTCGGGGGCACCTGGCAGAGCGTCTTGGCGATGACGGAAGGCTGTTACCTTACCATCTTGGAGGACAAGAGCCGAGGGGTGGAGGCGCTGTGGCACGACGAGAGCCACCTGAACAAGTACCTGTGGCTGCACAAGCCCAGCAGAGTGCTGTCGCCAGAGTACTGCTGGGACCAGAGCCTCGGACACCCCAGCGACATCCTGGTCAAGCGGCTACTCTGGGCTGAGAAGCACTATGACACTCTGAGGGACACCGACTAGGGTTTCAGATGATCCTGTGGGCTGCTTCGACGTAGCATGGTGAGGGGGATTCAAGGTCTACTGGGATGCGTCATGTAAAATGTCTCTTCAAGGTATCAAGTTCAAGGTATCTTTATTTTGTACCCGTAGGTAAAATTGTTCATATCATATCACATTGCATGCACTTGGCCAACTTGAATGAGGGGAATCTAAAATGTATCTGCCGTTTTTCACGTTAAGGCTTGTTTCCTATAATGGTATAATGTTTTTTACAGTAGTGGCCTTGATGCTGCTACTAATAACACACATTGTCTTCAACTTGTGTGTTCAACTTGTGTCTTTCTTCAACTTGTGTCTTCAACTTTGCCTAGCTGGCCCTCAATACTTTGAACCTGTCAGTACTATCAAAAGGAAGGGAAACCTATGATAAAAAAAAGGAAAACTAAGGACTCGAAGAAATACTTTACACTATTTAAAACCCCCTTTATTTAATAGCGGCTGTTCACTGACAATCCTAGTGAACAGAGAAGCTGCTACCTTTGCCAATGTACAGTATGGTCATCAGCAGTTTGTTGAATGGTAGAAGGAACAAGGAACTGTTCCTCTGTCTGTGGGTATATGTAAGCAAGGCTTGGAGTTAGTTATTCCTTCAGTTCCTGGGGCCTGTACTACGAATCAAGATCAACATGCTCTGGATTACTCTCAGTTACC
>CAEFZP010002828.1:0-12500 GCA_903064625.1 Mallotus villosus
GTTCCTCTCTGACAGGTGACACATCTCCAGGTGAATGATTACAGGCAGGTGACAGGAGGGATGTTTACGTCGTCGTGTTTGCCAGAGGGTGTTGTAACCTACTGTAAGATCCCACAGCTGCACCCACGCCTCTGTTATACGGGTTTCAACAAGACGCCTCACAAAGGGTGGACTACAACGGCACACAAAGAGTCGGTTTTAAAATCACAGAACAGGTAACAGACATGCCTTGTCTGTCTGCGCACTCAGGATCGTGTCACCTTCTATATTTGTAAAGTTCTGTATTCATGTGAGAGAAAACAAAAACATAAGGACATCACAAGACTCAGTATTGAAATATAAATATTTATTAACATCACAAGAAGTGTCCAGAAAACAATTTCACTGTCATAAATAAGTTACTACTTCATTAGTATATTATTAGTTTTTTCGGGTCGTTTTCAAAGTGCTCTCACAGTCCAGCACAGTGCAGCAAAGAAAACTCACTACACACACACACACAACACAAACAGTCACACACGTAAAAACAATCACACACCGAAAACACACACACACAACACACAACACAATCCGGAAAACACACCACGTGAAAAACACACGCACACATACAAACATACACACACGTTACTATTCATGAAAACCAAGTCTCTCCCACTCCCCGCTTCATGTCCATCGCAGCTGGCGTTGTGTTCTAAGGTGTGTGGGGAAGACCTACCAGAGTCAACAGCAACTTAGAGTCCCTAAGTTTCATCCCTGGAGACAGATTCCTGGTGTGAATCCGGTTCTGACTCATTGTTTGATTCCAATTTGAGTCCTGGTTTACATAGGTGTACTCCATGGGTAAATAATAGAACTGCGTCTTTATAAACGTGCGACATACTTCAAACTTCACCTCTTCTAGTACTTATCCTGGACCCTCCTCCCCACACAGATTAATGTTCTCCAAACGTTCCCTGTAGTCCTCGAGGGTTCCGCAAGGAACCCTTTTGATACGAAGAATCTTCATATGGTTATTTGAAGAGGAAATAATGTCACATAATAATGATAAGTAATGTATTCATTAAGCATTTATCTAAAGTGAAAAACAGGGGTGGATTCCAACCTGTGACCTCTTCACCTGTCCTCGGGTGCTGTGCCACTGAGCTACACCCCAGTTAAGGCTGGCTGTGTTCTCTGCGTTCCTTTCCAGGTTCTTCAGAGGGAACGTTAGCGCAGTGCCCGTCCGGTTCCTCTGGAGGGTCACTTGGGCAGAAGCTCTTTGTAGGGCACCGTAAGGCTTCCATGTACCAGAAGATCCAGAAGAACAGGCTGAGAGAAGATGAGGAGGGGCCCGGAGAGGATGAAGAAGTCCCAGAAGCTGAAGGAGGCGAAGAGATCCGAGGAAGAAGAGGATGAGGCCCACCACGTCGAAGATGATGGCCAGCGCGAGGAAGAGGTGGCAGCGACCTTTCTCTGAGGTTTCCATGGCAGCGACGTACTAACACACACACACACACGCACTGGAAACCCTCTGTATCTTCGTCTGGAATCTGGGAGTGAAGGACAGAGCTGTCAGGATGGAGAGGGTTCTGATGCCCACTGCGAGGATGGCGTCTGCCTGGCAGGGCGGCTGCTGTGGCTTGGCTTGTTTACCGTCTGCTTGGCTTGCTTGCTGGCTGGCTGTCTTGGTTGAAGACTCGCTGTCAGCTTTGTTGTGAGTCTCCCTGGATGACTGTCCGGTGTTTGACAGAGGTAAGCTGACTGAGTGAGAGAGGAAGTCAATGGGGAGAAGCTTTGTTACGAGTCTTTTATCCTCATGAGCACTGCCCTGCATTGCTGACATAGCTCTCCGTCTGGCTGGACTGGTCCACCTCCTTCAGCGTGACAGGAGGTGGAGATCCTTTTGACTCCTGTGCTATTAACAGAACAAAGCCTGGGGTATTGCCTCATTCCTTTATCATCTCCTCGCCCTAACTCCTACTGGCTCGTCCATCAACAACTCCATTGCAGCGTGACTTTGCATATGGCAAAGTCCTTAGGGGACATTGCGAAATGACCACTGCACAACATTGACAAATGACTAGAGCATTATGACATCTTGATGACACTTCTGAAGATTGGAATGGTGTTGTTAGTAGACTATGAACGGTAGCATGTTCTAAAAGGATACAACACTTTAGAACATCAGCACATTGTGAAGCGACACCTTAGAATGTTCGATTATGAAATGAAATGGCTGTCATCGGCATTCTATATACATCTGTCAAGTTTAAGGAACATTTTCTTATCAGTTGTATATATTGTAAACCTTTGTTTAGCCTCCTTAGTGTGGTGTGTGTGATAGCAGATCTGTCTGATAGTTAGAGATACCGTCAGTCTGGTGCTGACATGTACTGTATGTTTACCATCCTATATTAGAGCTATCACACATTGTATCATGCATTCTATCAGTGTGTAAACTATTGTATGTCACAATGATACAATCAGCAATAAATATACAAGACAAGATAACAATATAGAGAAGAGCAAGGTTGTGGTTTGTGTGCATGTGCATGCGTGCGTGTGTGTGGAGTGAGTAAACCACATTCTGCACCTCTTTTAGGTGATCTGCTACTGTATGCCGTGATGTCATCTGAACAGTGCCATCTTTGGGGACAGACAGGGGAACTAAGGACTGTCGCAAAGGAGAGAGGTAGAGGGACAGAACATGAAAGGGAAGAAGGAAAGAGAGAGAGAGAGAGAGAGAAAGGAAAAGAGAGGAGAGAGAGAGAGAAAGAGAGAGAAGAAGAAAGAAAGGGAAAAAGAGAGAGAGACGAGAGAGAGAGAGAGAGAAGAAGCGAGAAAAAGAGAGAAACAACGAAGAGAAAGAACGGAAAGAGAGAGAGACTAGCTCTCTATCTCACCCTGCTCTCTCTATCTCTCTCCCTCCCTCCGCTTCCTCTCACCACTCTCTGTCCCTCCCTCTTTCTCTCTCCCTCTGTCCCTCCCTCCACCTCTTTTTGTCCCTTCTTTTTCTCTACCCAAGCCCATTCTTTCTGAGGCCTATGAACAAGCAGATATTCTAACATGCGATATTCAAGTCAGTTCAGCTCATTCAACTCCATAATGATTTAGAAAGTGGATATAATGTGAGTACTGTACACGACCGAAATGGCATTTATCCCCAAGGTCTCTGTTTAGTTTACACCTCAGCTAAAAGTACCATGTCATTCTTACGTGAGTGTGTTTTTACAAACCACACAACTACACCTCACTACACATGTTCATCAAGGTCCGTTAAGGAAGGCCACGTAGTTCTGTGAAAAGGTCAACATATGGGCGAAACCAAACTTGACACTCCAGGATTGTCAACAATAGATTGGCTATGGGCTTCGAGCACAGCTGACTTGACCAATCAGATGGTTGTATAGTGAAGGGTGGATAAAACCGGTTGGTTCACTGTTCCCCTGCAGTGTCATCGATGCAGAGCTCACACAATACCACCATATACACCCTCAGGCTATAGGCTCAGGTAACAGTCACGAACTGTCATCCCCAAAATGGATGAGTTTTGATTCAGGGTCACAGTCACAGGCGGCGGCCTATAGCAGTCATTTGACAGAATGATACATAACATGGAAATAAATGAGAAGCCAAGAATCATCCTGGATATGCCTTCAGATGGTGATTCAGCAGCTTCTTCTGAAGGCACCACAAGATGGTGTGCAGATCTTTGTCTTCCCTGGTGTGCACGGGCGGAGTCTGGGCTTAACTTCTATTCTGGATCTTTAACAAGAAACATTACACAGACAAAACATTGTTTTATATTATTGTTCCATGACCTCTGAACCAAACGGTTATTTGAAATAACGAACTAGGGCTACTCCTGTAGTGGAAACCTATATTATTTAGGCCACATCAGGCTCTTGGAAGCACCTGTTTCTCAAATATTAAATATATAATCTACCTAGCCTATACGGAAGTAGTGTTATACATTAAACGAACAACAGGACATTTTGCTCTTTACCTCCAAGAGAACTCTTCACGTCCGAGGTCTCAATTGCGGGTCTCTTCTTGATCTTCTCCTGTGGGTGGTCGATGCCACTGTTGTCGGATTCGTAACCTTCATTCTGGAAAACTACCGATTTCCCCCATGTGATCCGCGAGGCGACGTGAACATTTGGATGATACGGATGATTCTCATCGTGTTTGTCCGGCGCAAACTTCTCGCGATCCAAATCATCCGGGTTTAATGTTGCTGAAAACTTCGTCGATAACTTTCTGGCCAAGCGCGCAATACTTTCTTTCTTTTTCAGTAAGATTTGCCCAAAACTATCCTCGGATACATGTATATTTCCTATGTACCACATAAGCCACAAAGCCAGACTGGAGAAAATTATGAGGGACCCGCTGTATATTAAGAAATCACCATAGAAAATTCCATTTTTACGCAAATCGCCAAATATACCGACAAATAGAACCACGAAACCAATGATATCAAACGCTATAGCCAGGAAAAATAACGTCGCACACCCGCCGATACACGGTAGTTCCATCCTTGTAGGTCCGTACCTGAGAATAACGGAAGATGTGTTTTATCACCTGCTCGTGAGGAGGACACACCTGCAAACTAGGAAAACACCTCGTGACGTGACTGAATTTTTCCATTCCCGCTTTTGTGCTTGCAAACAATTTTCTACATCTTCAAAGCCCGGTTAAACTGAGATAGACCTTTTGACCTACGGGTTGTGTCCAATGCTGGCTCTCACCTCTTCTATTGATGCAAATCATGCTGCACACAATTTGACTGTCAAACTAGTATTCACCTGTAGTGACATGACAAGGGAAAAAATGATCTTGACACAGCTGGTGAAAATAAATTCTGTAAATAGATACTTAAGTACCGCGAGCTCCCAAGTCTCACGCACACTCACGCATTTCAACAAGTTCACGCGTTCTACACCTTGTATTTCTCACGCTGAGAAGTAAGGGATAACTTGTCCCGCTATATTAAAAGACGAGGCGCAGGCATACAGAGGGAAGTTTTCTGGCGATTTGAGAGCTGTCTCGAGTTATACAGAGTCAAATGCCATCTACTCAGCCATCAGAAACACCAGAATCTCGTAAACCTTGGATAAAAGCGTCTGCTAAATGAATAAATGTAAATGTAATCTCACTCCAAACTTGACAGCCGGAAACAGTTGTTTTTGTATACCAATAAAATAAAAGTTAAAATAATATCAAGTAAAATTACATTTCCTTCTCACTGAATGATATTGTTGATATTCATGGTTTTAATAGTCTATACGAGTAAGCTACATTCAAATGGTATGAAAAGTGTCAGCCTTTTTACAGTCCAGCCCTTCATAGATGAGGAAATTCAAATCAGATCCGAAGGTCCAGGTCAAAGAGGACAACTCTCTCTTTCCCTGTCTGTCTGTCTGTCTGTCTGTCTGTCTGTCTGTCTGTTCTGTCTGTCTGTCTGTCTGTCTGTCTGTCTGTCTGTCTGTCTGTCTGTCTGTCTGTCTGTCTGTCTGTCTGTCTGTCTGTCTGTCTGTCTGTCTGTCTGTCTGTCTGTCTGTCTGTCTGTCTGTCTGTCTGCCTGCCTGTCTGTCTGCTGCCTGTCTGTCTGTCTGTCTGTCTGTCTGTCATATCTGTCTGTCTGTCTCTCTGTCTCTCTGTCTCTCTCTTTCTCTCAGCAGTTTTGATAGTAAAGTGCTTTACTCTCAACCTTGAATTATTCATCATCAGTGAACCATAACACTAAACATCTCTTCAACAGAGCTCTCACGTCCAGGAAATAGAGGCTCACAAAACCAATACTGGCTCGTCATAGTTCAGATGTGGTTACTTTGCACTTTGTGTGGTAAATATAAAGACTTCCTCAATCTTGACCTCTGAATATAGCTTGGCACTATTTGTTTATAGCTTTGGATGAAAACGTCTGCTCAATGAACGAAATGGGAAATGTAATGTGATGCAATATGAGGGAGGAAGTGAGGTCACTGTAACTGCATCATGATTATTTGCATACTGTTCTGTTTCCTTTATTGTGCTCTATGACATCATAGATCATCCTGCAGACTGGTCATGCATATACTGGCGGAGGTAAACCTTTGAGTACATATACGTGAACTGGAAATATTACAATAACAGTCCGCTAACATCAATGTTTCTGTCTCTGAAATGATGACCGGGTTAGAGTCCATCTAGTATTTGTACATGTGTGTCATCCACTAGTGTCGTCATATGTACATGTACACAGAGAACTTGCACTTGCACTTAAGTCATTTAGCAGACGCTCTTATCCAGAGCGACTTACAGTAAGTACAGGGGAAGTACATTCCCTCGAGGCAAGTAGGGTGAAGTGCCTTGCCCAAGGACACAACATCATTTAGAACAGCCTGGAATCGAACCGGCAACCTTGTGATTACTAGCCCGATTCCCTAACCGCTCAGCCACAAGATACTACAGGGATACAGTCAACCACCAATGTCAGTGTCTTTGTCTCTGAATCAGTGATCCAGCGGTGTCTTTGAAAAGGTGTCTGTGTTTGAAAGCACAGATTGATGCCGCTGTGCATTTGAGGTCTATGCACCATTTGTACGTCGCTTCACGAAAGCATCTGTTGAAAGAATGAAATGGAAACGCCAATAAAATAGTGTGTAATGGATGTCGGCCGCCTGAGACCCATTATCACCGAGCTAAAGCCCCGCCCTGCAGTGAGTTCATGTTTCAAACCACCAGCAGCTCGTACGAGCAGTCCCCCAACCACCTCCGCTGCGGCTCACAGGTTGAAGAGCGGAGGCCTGTAAGAACTGAGAGGTCTCTTCATGGACGCCATCTTTTTATTTTCCTTGGTGACGGGGATCAGAACCAACCCGACAACCAGCACCATCAGACCGATGGACACCAGGCCCGGACCGAGGATGATGGTCACCTTTCTGTTGTGACCATAGAAGAAGAGCCCGCTGATGAGCATACCGCAGGCCAGTATGCTGCCCCCGGTGGTCATCAGGTGAATAGGGAACCAGTACACGTCTCGTGTGCGGGTGCTGGTGCCTGGTGTCCAGAGGGACTGGCTGCGGGACAGGCTGAAGACGGTGCTCTCCGTGTGGGCGGTGCGGGGCGTCGGTGGGGCGGTGCGGGGCGTCGGTGGGGTTGTGGGGGTCGCGGGGGTCACGGGGGTCACGGGGGTCATGGGGTCAGAGAGTCTCTAGACTTGAAGAGGGGGGGGCCGCTCCCCTAAGGGGATGTTCTCTGTGCTGGTTGCCATGGAGAGTTCACCCTCCTCTTCCTCTCTTGATCTCTCCTCACAGGGCTCGTTCAACCTCCACTTCCTCCTCTTCCACCTCTTCCTCCTCTTCCTCCACTTCCTCCTCTTCCACCTCGTCCTCCTCTTCCTCCACTTCCTCCTCTTCCTCCTCTTCCTCCTCTTCCTCCTCTCCTCCTCTTCCTCCTCTTCCTCCACTTCCTCCTCTTCCTCCTCTTCTTCTTCCTCTCTTCACTTGCTTACGTCTGGAAAGGAGCAGCAAGAGAGAGGGGGTGATTAATGTGTATTGGGGACGGCCATTACAGTCATCTAATACATGTGGAACATTTGGACAAATATGTACCTTATTTACTTAATGCTCAGGCAGTGTTTTATATCCGGACCACAATAAACAGAATGAGAATAATGCTTTGAAACATTTCTGTGGTATTGTTTTCATCGACAAAACGTTTTATATTTAATTTAATTCTTTATTTTTGAGCCCGGTCCTATGACAGTCTAAACTGAATACAAAAAAACATTAATCTAAATCACAGTGAACCACAAGAACATCAGGAACATATTTAAGAATGTTTATTATTATTATTGTTACTTCTCAGAGAAAGTTTTCCATCGCTACTACAACAAACAGTATGTCTTGGAAGATGATTAACTAAAAGTGTTTTGTGGTCTGGTGTGTTACTGAGTCACCATCATCAGACACAGAGAACGATCCTCCCTGTCAGCAGTGAAGGAGAGAGAACCACAGTCACTCTCTTTACATGCAGTCATTTAGCAGACGCTCTTATCCAGACCGACTTACAGGAAGTACAGGGACATTCTCCCCCGAGGCAAGTAGGGTGAAGTGCCTTGCCCAAAGGACACACCGTCAATTTCCAAGGAGGGAATCGAACCGGCAACCTTCGGATGAATAGCCCGATTCCCTAACCGCTCCGCTATCTGACTCCCTTTACATCTTTGCATCTCCACTCAAGGTGGGTGTGTCAATTCTGTGCCACGTACCTCCCCCCCTCCCCTGTGTGTGAGAGATGTGGTGGTGTAGGAGGAAACACCCTGTTTAACTACCTCATGCTTCTCTGTGCAGAAACAAACTCACATCGCAAACACGGTATTCACTTCAACACATGACCGACGATGTGTTCAATCATTTGTTCGTGGAAAAAAAAAGTTTTTATATAAAATAAAACACCTATTTACTTAAAGAATACCTGCCATATGACTGTAAATATTGATGACATACTGTATTTTGAGGTACATTGCACTAATCTGATTGGAAAAACTACGAATGATCTGAAAATGTCATAATTGCCAGGAGGATCCAGAAAGACTTTGGACAGAATATCGTTTCATCAAAGACAGCCTTTCAGTCCATAGCAACGACCTGATCATAACAGACACACCATACACTCACCGTAGGACTGCAGATCAATCCGTTGCTTTGAAGCTCCTCTCGAAAGCCTGAGCAGGTTCACGAGGTCCAGGAGAGAGAGATGGACGCCCTTCACATGCCAGAGAAACCGGCCGGGGGTGGAGGGGTGGAAGGTGGAGTGGAGGAGGATGGAGGGTGTGAGGCAGGCAGAGACGGTGGAGCAGGACTTTAGTCTTCCTCTCCCTGGCCGCCTCTCTCATCGGACGGAGATGCTCTCTGGGTGGATGGGAGAGACACACACTCCTCCTGGGGTTGTGAGTCTGGCTAGTGGAGCAGAGCACACTGAGGGTTCCGTGTTATGTGTGGTGTGTGTGTGTGTGTGGTGTGTGTGTGTGTGTGTGTGTGTGTGTGTGGAGGGAGAGGGGGGGTGGGAGCATCCCTCCTTTGAAAGCCCTTTCAGATGATCTGGGCGTTTCCTGTTGTTGTGAATGAACATAATGACAGAGACACAGAGTCATAGAATAAGGAGATGAAAAAAGAGAGAGAGAAACAGAGATAGAGGGACATGATGGGTGCAGACAGTGAGACAGAAGAGAGATAGACATGCAGTGGGCATGCCTGTCCTTCTGAGTGTCACCTCATGATCACATGATCAGGATCTCTTTTTAAGACTCGTCCCTACCTCCCCTACCTCAACCTCCGTACACCTCTACCTCACCTGCCTCTATCCCCCCTACCTCCACGTGCCTCTACCTCCGCATGCCTCCACCTCCATGCCTCTACGAGCTGACTGCTGAGGAGAGACAGGATACCGTGGCAGTTTGTGACCATTGATTTCTGGTACTTGATCCCCTAGTCTAACTCAATAAGGCAGCCTTTAAGGGCTTATGTAATAGACAGTGTGGTTCATCATGAGAGAGAGGGGGGGAGGAAAGAGAGAAAGAGGAAGAGAGAAAGAAAGCACCAGGTAGAGAGAGAGAGAGAGGGGGGGGGGTGACGACAAGAGAAAGATAGTGAGTGACTGAACAAGAGAGAGAGAGGGGCAGGGGTGAGGGTGAGGGTAAAGAGTAAAATGTGATATTTATTTATGTAAAAAGCTCACCTATATAGTTTAAACTGACATGGAAGTGTGTGAGACAGAGACAAAGAAAAAGAGAGAAGGGGAGAGAGCAGGAAGTGAATATGAAGAAGGATATGAAGCGTAACTAGTACTTCTGTCCACTAGATGGCAGTGGTGCTCTGCAGTCTGATCCAGTACCGCACGAGTGATGTGACGCAACTGAACTCTGACCTCTGTTTACCAACAGAACCTTCACGAGTACCGCTGAAACGCTTCAAAACAGAAACACGTCAAATCTGTCTTCATTGTTTTAGGAGCGCACGATCGCTCCCACTCCCAATCACAGTCTCTTCTCTCCAAGCCAGCGCTGATGAGATGTGCTGTGTTAAATAGCGTGTTTGCGATGATGATGATGATGATGATGAGCATAATCTCCCTCAATCGCTCCATCCAGAGAAAACTGGTTTATTCGCCATCCAAAATGGGGAGAGCAGTCACATGCTGACAACACACACTTCTGTGGAAAGTGTTTGTTCAGCAGTCTGGGACTGTTGTCCAATGAGAGAGAAGGAGAAAACCGTTGCCGACCGCTTTGATCACAGGGACTTGTTTCCACGTACGTGTTCATTAAAGACAGATAGGAACAGGAGGGGGAGAGAGAGAGAGAGAGAGAGAGAGAGAGAGAGAGAGAGAGAGAGAGAGAGAGAGAGAGAGAGAGAGAGAACGAGATAGGGTTGAGGGGTGGGGGAGGAGGGTGGGGGGGGCTAATAAAGTCTGTTTGGGCCGTTGTATAGCTTTAAACTTCAAAAGAATAAAGTCTTTTATTTCAGATTTTCTAAGCTGGGATATCTGCTGGTGGACATGGTGCATTATTGATGAAACTCCTTCTGGAAGTTGGAACAGTATGGATGAGTACAACACAAGGCTTGTTACTGTTGGAAAACAGTTGTGTGTGAGTAGTGTTTGTGTGTGTTTATTTATGCGTACACGTCAGTGTGTTTTTATTAATGTGTGTGTGTGTGTGTGTGTGTGTACAGTAGATGTGCGTATGTGTGTGTGTGTGTGTACAGTAGATGTGCGTGTGGGGGTACATCTCTGGTTTCTTTTAGCCTCTGATTAACCTCCCTGACATTGGACCATCTGGTGGGATAGAACCAGGAAGACAGAAAACAAAAGAAGCCAAGACAGACGGATGAAGAGAAAGAGGGATGGAGAGAAAGAGGGGGAAAGAAATGGGTATAGTGAAAGAGAACATGGGAGAGAAAAAGGGGTAAAAAAGAGAGAGAGGTCTGGGAGGCAGGAGGACAAGAGAGAGAGAGAGAGAGAGAGAGAGATAGAGAGAGAGAGAGAGATAGAGAGAAAAGAGAGAGGTCTGGGAGGAAGGAGGACGAGAGAGAGAGGTCTGGGAGCAGGAGGACGAGAGAGAGAGAGAGAAAGAGAGAGAGAGCGAGAGAGAGAGAAAGAGAGAGGTCTGGGAGGAAGGAGGACGAGAGAGAGAGAGGTCTGGGAGGCAGGAGGACGAGAGAGAGAGAGAGAGGTCTGGAAGACTCTCTAAACAGATCAATATCTCAGGCATGCACATGTCTATTGTTTGAGTGATCTGTTTTCCCAGACTGGTAATTGGTCAGAACTTGCAACACCTGTCTGCCTGCCTGCCTGTCTGTCTGTCTGTCTGTCTGTCTGTCTGTCTGCCTGTCTGTCTGCCTGTCTGCCTGTCTGTCTGTCTGCCTGTCTGCCTGTCTGTCTGCCTGCCTGCCTGTCTGTCTGCCTGTCTGTCTGTCTGTCTGACTGTCTGCCTGTCTGTCTGTCTGTCTGTCTGTCTGTCTGCCTGTCTGTCTGACTGTCAGGTTTATCCTAACACATTCTTGGCATTCATTTTCTCTTGGACTTCATTATAAACTTCTGTTATCTGTTGGATCTAAAAGTCACATGAATAATTCAGTCTTTTCTTCTTCTCTTCTTTCTTCTTCTCCTGGATATTATTTCTGCTTTTATTATCACCCACAGTCTCTCTGCATGTTAAACCTCTTTAAACCCAGATCCTGACCTCCTGCGTGCAGTCTCTCCAAAGGGTGTAATCAACACTGATTACTTAACAGCCAATATGTTTACTATGTATCAAACTGTTATAAAATGTCAGTTAAAATCAGTTAAAATGTCAGTGTATGAATTTGTTAGAAGAACGAAAAATGATGCAGTATGTTTTTGTCTTATAGAACCACATGTTTAGACTTGGTGTCTGTCTCCAAGGGCAACAGAATGAGTAAATGTTTGAACGACACCATTTGTTGGTCGCTTCCTTGAAGTGCCTTCTAATGAACCGAACGTAAAATGTAATAAGCACACATGTTGATAAGTAAACAGTTCTTTAAAGAAGACCTCAACGTAACCTGTTGTCAAGATACTGTTTATATTGTACTCTGTGCCTGGTAACTGAGATGTGGTAACTCTGAGAGGATGGTATCTCTTCAGGAGAAGGGTTGGAGTGTAACTCTTCAGGAGGGTATCTCTTCAGGAGCAGGGTTGGAGTGTAACCCTACAGGAGGGTATCTCTCCAGGAGCAGGGTTGGAGTGTAACCCTACAGGAGGGTATCTCTCCAGGAGCAGGGTTGGAGTGTAACCTACAGGAGGGTCCCTCTCCACGAGCAGGGTTGGAGTGTAACCCTACAGGAGGGTATCTCTCCAGAAGCAGGGTTGGAGTGTAACCCTACAGGACGGTATCTCTTCAGGAGAAGGGTTGGAGTGTAACCCTACAGGAGGGTATCTCTTCAGGAGAAGGGTTGGAGTGTAACCCTACAGGAGGGTATCTCTCGAGGAGAAGGGTTGGAGTGTAACCCTAC
>CAEFZP010002828.1:15000-17757 GCA_903064625.1 Mallotus villosus
CGTGTGTGTGTGTGTGTGTGTGCGTGCGTGTGTGTGTGTGGAAGGTTGAGTGGGGAGAAGAGGGGTTGGAGGGGGGGGGGATTCTCGAGGCACAGCAATGTACCATCTCTGCAATTCTAAGCAATCGGGAAAAAACACTACCACTGCCTCCAGGTGTGTAGTGTGTGCTATGTGTGTAGTGTGTGTAGTGTGTATTGTGTGTGTAGTGGTTTGAGTTTTACAAACCTTCAAACACATAAATTCATGTGTACGCAGGCACACACAGACTTCCTTTAGAAGTGAGCACACACCTTTGTTGATGTGTCAGACAGCACACAGCAGGAACCAGACTCCTTACTAACACTAAGAACTCTCTTTCTCTCTCTCTCTCCCTCTCTCACACACACACACACACACACACACACACACACACACACACACACACAGGTATGATCTCTGGTGGTGACCCCATGACCTCCGGTGATGAGACTGGCCGATCACACAACACACTGTCGAGGGACAGAGGGTACGAGGGCTTCGCACTGAGGAGCCCGCACCAGAAAGGGGAGAGGAGCACGAGTCCGGGGACATCTGTCTGACGACCCAGACGGCAACGACACCACCCGAAGAAAGACCGAGCAGAGAACGGTCCACAGATCGACAAGCAGAACCACCCCCTTCTTCCCCCCCTTCCCTTTTCCTTTCTCGATTCCTCTGCACCCTCACGATAGACGAGCATGGACACGCGCAGGATGGAAGAATCCCGTACGCAGACCCAGAGAAGTCCGCACCACCAAAAGACGTCACGAAGTTCTTCCGTCAAAACACCCATTCCTGGCACCCGCGCCTCACCCGAGACGAGAGATTCCTTAATTGAGACGAGAGATGCGAGGGAGACGATTAGAAGAGGAGAGATAGAGAGAGAATTCGCGAATAACCGCTACACGAACGCACGTAAGACGCGACCCCAGAGCGACTCAGCAGGGCAAACTTACAGCAGCAACCGAAGAGAGAAAGAGAGAGGGGACGAGCAGAACAGAGAGACGGAGGAACAAGCCCAGGATAGACAAGCGACGAGAGAGAGCAAACGACGAATGCAAACAGCGAGGAATCCCCTTTCGAGTCCCAACAGAAGCGAGAGGGAGAGCCGCGAGAGAGCGTGCAGCAATGCACGCGCATGGATGACGACCGTGAGATGATACGAGCGGGAGGGGAAGAGCAAGAGCACTCAACGAGCGACCGACCATGAAGGGAGAGGAGGGCGGGAGAGAACGAAAGAGGGACGAGAGAGAGTCAGAGAGCAAACGGAGGAGAACGAGCCTTCATCTCCCTTTCCTTTCGCCCTCTTGGATAGATGAGTACAGTACCCGAATTTGCTAGGACTGAGGTGTAGGGACCTACTGGACCCCGCAGCACAAACCAGTAGCACGATCGGATGACAAAATCGACAAACGATTAGAGACGCGTGAGAGAGCTTCGTGGTTGAGGAGGAATGAGAGAGCTGACAGTGCAGAGAGAGAGTGGATAGAGGACTGAGAGGAGGGGAGGGGATTAGACGAGAGAGAGATGAGAGGAGAGATGAGAGAGAGAGAGAAGGAGAGGGAGGGTATGGAAGCAGATTGGTGAGGTTCAAACTGATGCGTCCGCGTGTGTGTGTGGGCAGTGTGTGTGTCGGATGATCAAATGTAAGTAATAAATGTGTGTGTGTGTTGGTAGTGTGTGGAGGTAATGTTCTTGGAGGATGTGTGTGTTAACGTTGGTCCACTGCTCCCCCTCCCTCCCCCAACCGCAGAGCACAACTACGTCCACAGAGAGAGAGTTGACGGCCCCATCCCGCTGTTGATTAGTGTGACCACGGTGATATCCAGTATCCCCAACAACCCACTCCGGCAACTTTGCTAACCCCACCAGCGGCGAGGAGCATGTCAAGGTGATCTCCCTTTCAGTGAGAGAGAGCGTGGTGCCGCCCTGACCTCGGTATCAAACTCATCTAATTGTAGAGCACGTCGTGTGTCAGCACACGCCCATCCTACGTCGCTCGGTGACGAGCTCCAAATCCTTTCACCACTTCGTAGCGCCGCTCCATTGGTCATGCCATGCACAAATTGAGTCAATGAGCTGTCACTACAACACCGATCGGTGTGTGACACACCATGATAGTGTCTGGCCTCACGCGCTCACGAATCCCATGAAGCAAATTGGATGCAAAAAGACGCCAAGCCACTCGGTCGATACGTGGTCGCATGTCGACTAGTGCACTTGATTGAGCTTCTCTTTGCAGTATCCTGAAATGTCCATTGGTTTTTTAATTAGCTAGATTCGATTGAGCCTATGACCTAAATCCAGCGAAACCGACGCAACCCCCCATTGACCACTGTTAAAGACCAGTAAAATTACGTAGAGCGAGAAACGAAAGTACTGGGAGAAGGAACCAAAAAACCACACCCCCAACCCACCCAAGTGGAGAATTGACATTAATGCAACAGACAGAAAACAACAAACAACCCCCACCAATCAAAGAGCAGACACCAGACACGACCACATGACACTAAAAATAAACGCAAATAAACATTGCTGGAGAGAAAGAAGAAGGAGAAAGCAAAGAGAGAGACAAGAAACGAAATGCGAAAGTAAAGAAGTAAAGAAAGAAGAACGAAAGAGGGAGAAAAACCTCCCTCCCTCCTACTCCCTCTTTCTCCTGCCCCTCCTCCCTCTCCTCCTCCCTCCCTCTTTATCCTGCCCCTCCTCCTCTCTCTCCCTGATCTCTCAGTTCTTAGG
>CAEFZP010002829.1:0-17500 GCA_903064625.1 Mallotus villosus
AGTCTGAGTCTCAGACGCAATTGACTGCTCTCATTTAAGCAGTGGCAAGGTAAGATCGATATGTGCTGTCTGTGAGGGCTGTGTGTGTGTGAGTGTGTGTGTGTGTTAGTGTGTGAGTGTGTGGTGTGTGTGTGCTTGTGTGAGAGTGTGTGTCTAGCCCTATTAGATGCTTTCATCATCTTTCTCTCACAGTAGGATGGTCAGGTTGTTTACACAGTCCTCACACACCTACACACACACACGCACTAACACACACACACACACACCTACACACACACGCGCTAACACTGCCTCCCCAAGCAGCCAGAACGAGGTACTCCCAACATGGCTTCTACATCTCCAGAACGGCCCTGGGGTCTTCATGACTGGTGCCTGAGAATATCAAATGAGTCTGCACAGAACAAACACAAACTCTCACATGCACACCACATCCATTCTTATATACACTTGTAACTGACATGGTAATCAGGGGTGTAGACAAGGGGGCAGATGGGAGTTGTGGTGCGGTCTCCTCCTCCTGAACTGAAGTCAAGACTAGCTTCATAACAATGCACAGGAAGAAGCTGCAGGGAGTGATCCAGTGTTTCGACCCACTCAAGGTGTTCTGAACTCTGAAAGTGTTTCTGATCTCTGAAGGTGTTTCTGATCTCTGAAGGTGTTTCTGAACTCTGAAGGTGTTTCGACCTACTCAAGGTGTTTCTGAACTCTGAAGGTGTTTCTGAACTCTGAAGGTGTTTCGACCCTCTCAAGGTGTTCCTGAACACTGAAGGTGTTTCTGAACTCTGAAGGTTGTTTCGACCCACTCAAGGTGTTTCGACCCACTCAAGGTGTTTCGACCTACTGAAGGTGTTTCTGAACTCTGAAGATGTTTCGACCCACTCAAGGTGTTTCTAAACTCTGAAGGTGTTCTGAACTCTGAAGGTGTTTCTAAACACTGAAGGTGTTTCTGAACTCTGAAGGTGTTTCGACCCTCTCAAGGTGTTCCTGAACACTGAAGGTGTTTCTGAACTCTGAAGGTGTTTCGACCCACTCAAGGTGTTTCTGAACTCTGAAGATGTTTCGACCCACTCAAGGTGTTTCTAAACTCTGAAGGTGTTTCGACCCACTCAAGGTGTTTCTGAACTCTGAGATGTTTCGACCCACTCAAGGTGTTTCTGAACTCTGAAGGTGTTTCTGAACTCTGAAGGTGTTTCTAAACACTGAAGGTGTTTCTGATCTCTGAAGGTGTTTCTAAACTCTGAAGGTGTTTCTGAACTCTGAGGTGTTTCGACCCACTCAAGGTGTTTCTGAACACTGAAGGTGTTTCTGAACTCTGAAGGTGTTTCTAAACACTGAAGGTGTTTCGACCCACTCAAGGTGTTTCTGAACTCTGAAGGTGTTTCTGAACTCTGAAGATGTTTCGACCCACTCAAGGTGTTTCTAAACTCTGAAGGTGTTTCGACCCACTCAAGGTGTTTCTGAACTCTGAAGGTGTTTCTGAACTCTGAAGGTGTTTCTGAACTCTCAAGGTGTTCTGAACACTGAAGGTGTTTCTAAACTCTGAAGGTGTTTCGACCCACTCAAGGTGTTTCTGAACTCTGAAGGTGTTTCTAAACACTGAAGGTGTTTCGACCCACTCAAGGTGTTTCTGAACTCTGAAGGTGTTTCTGAACTCTGAAGATGTTTCGACCCACTCAAGGTGTTTCTAAACTCTGAAGGTGTTCGACCCACTCAAGGTGTTTCTGACTCTGAAGGTGTTTCTAAACACTGAAGGTGTTTCTGAACTCTGAAGGTGTTTCTGAACTCTGAAGGTGTTTCTGATCTCTGAAGGTGTTTCTGAACTCTGAAGGTGTTTCGACCCTCTCAGGTGTTCCTGAACACTGAAGGTGTTTCTGAACTCTGAAGGTGTTTCGACCCACTCAAGGTGTTTCGACCCACTCAAGGTGTTTCGACCTACTGAGGTGTGTTTCTGAACTCTGAAGATGTTTCGACCCACTCAAGGTGTTTCTAAACTCTGAAGGTGTTTCTGAACTCTGAAGGTGTTTCTAAACACTGAAGGTGTTTCTGAACTCTGAAGGTGTTTCGACCCTCTCAAGGTGTTCCTGAACACTGAAGGTGTTTCTGAACTCTGAAGGTGTTTCGACCCACTCAAGGTGTTTCTGAACTCTGAAGATGTTTCGACCCACTCAAGGTGTTTCTAACTCTGAAGGTGTTTCGACCCACTCAAGGTGTTTCTGAACTCTGAAGATGTTTCGACCCACTCAAGGTGTTTCTGAACTCTGAAGGTGTTTCTGAACTCTGAAGGTGTTTCTAAACACTGAAGGTGTTTCTGATCTCTGAAGGTGTTTCTAAACTCTGAAGGTGTTTCTGAACTCTGAAGGTGTTTCGACCCACTCAAGGTGTTTCTGAACACTGAAGGTGTTCTGAACTCTGAAGGTGTTTCTAAACACTGAAGGTGTTTCGACCCACTCAGGTGTTTCTGAACTCTGAAGGTGTTTCTGAACTCTGAAGATGTTTCGACCCACTCAAGGTGTTTCTAAACTCTGAAGGTGTTTCGACCCACTCAAGGTGTTTCTGAACTCTGAAGGTGTTTCGACCCACTCAAGGTGTTTCTGAACTCTGAAGATGTTTCGACCCACTCAAGGTGTTTCTGAACTCTGAAGGTGTTTCTGAACTCTGAAGGTGTTTCTAAACACTGAAGGTGTTTCTGATCTCTGAAGGTGTTTCTAAACTCTGAAGGTGTTTCTGAACTCTGAAGGTGTTTCGACCCACTCAAGGTGTTTCTGAACACTGAAGGTGTTTCTGAACTCTGAAGGTGTTTCTAAACACTGAAGGTGTTTCGACCCACTCAAGGTGTTTCTGAACTCTGAAGGTGTTTCTGAACTCTGAAGATGTTTCGACCCACTCAAGGTGTTTCTAAACTCTGAAGGTGTTTCGACCCACTCAAGGTGTTTCTGAACTCTGAAGGTGTTTTCTGAACTCTGAAGGTGTTTTCTGAACTCTCAAGGTGTTTCTGAACACTGAAGGTGTTTCTAAACTCTGAAGGTGTTTCGACCCACTCAAGGTGTTTCTGAACTCTGAAGGTGTTTCTAAACACTGAAGGTGTTTCGACCCCACTCAAGGTGTTTTGAACTCTGAAGGTGTTTCTGAACTCTGAAGATGTTTCGACCCACTCAAGGTGTTTCTAAACTCTGAAGGTGTTTCGACCCACTCAAGGTGTTTCTGAACTCTGAAGGTGTTTCTAAACACTGAAGGTGTTTCTGAACTCTGAAGGTGTTTCTGAACTCTGAAGGTGTTTCTGATCTCTGAAGGTGTTTCTGACTCTGAAGGTGTTTCGACCCTCTCAAGGTGTTCCTGAACACTGAAGGTGTTTCTGAACTCTGAAGGTGTTTCGACCCACTCAAGGTGTTTCGACCCACTCAAGGTGTGTTTCGACCTACTGAAGGTGTTCTGAACTCTGAAGATGTTTCGACCCACTCAAGGTGTTTCTAAACTCTGAAGGTGTTTCTGAACTCTGAAGGTGTTTCTAAACACTGAAGGTGTTTCTGAACTCTGAAGGTGTTTCGACCCTCTCAAGGTGTTCCTGAACACTGAAGGTGTTTCTGAACTCTGAAGGTGTTTCGACCCACTCAAGGTGTTTCTGAACTCTGAAGATGTTTCGACCCACTCAAGGTGTTTCTAAACTCTGAAGGTGTTTCGACCCACTCAAGGTGTTTCTGAACTCTGAAGATGTTTCGACCCACTCAAGGTGTTTCTGAACTCTGAAGGTGTTTCTGAACTCTGAAGGTGTTTCTAAACACTGAAGGTGTTTCTGATCTCTGAAGGTGTTTCTAAACTCTGAAGGTGTTCTGAACTCTGAAGGTGTTTCGACCCACTCAAGGTGTTTCTGAAACTGAATGTGTTTCTGAACTCTGACGGTGTTTCTGAACTCTGAAGGTGTTTCGACCCACTCAAGGTGTTTCTGAACTCTGACGGTGTTTCTGAACTCTGAAGGTGTTCTGACCTCAAGGTGTTTCTGACACTGAAGGTGTTTCTAAACACTGAAGGTGTTTCTGAACTCTGAAGGTGTTTCGACCCTCTCAAGGTGTTTCTGAACTCTGAAGGTGTTTCGAACCTCTCAAGGTGTTTCTGAACTCTGAAGGTGTTTCTAAACTCTGAAGGTGTTTCTGAACTCTGAAGGTGTTTCTAAACTCTGAAGGTGTTTCTGAACTCTGAAGGTGTTTCGACCCACTCAAGGTGTTTCTGAACTCTGACGGTGTTTCTGAACTCTGAAGGTGTTTCTGATCTCTGAAGGTGTTTCTGAACACTGAAGGTGTTTCTGATCTCTGAAGGTGTTTCGACCCACTCAAGGTGTTTCTGAACTCTGAAGGTGTTTCTGAACTCTGAAGGTGTTTCTGAACTCTGAAGGTGTTTCTGAACACTCAAGGTGTTTCTGAACTCTGAAGGTGTTTCTAAACACTGAAGGTGTTTCTGAACTCTGAAGGTGTTTCTGAACTCTGAAGGTGTTTCGACCCACTCAGGTGTTTCTGAACTCTGAAGGTGTTTCTGAACTCTGAAGTTGTTTCGACCCACTGAAGGTGTTTCGACCCACTCAAGGTGTTCCTGAACACTGAAGGTGTTTCTGAACTCTGAAGGTGTTTCGACCCACTCAAGGTGTTTCTGAACTCTGAAGGTGTTTCTGAACTCTGAAGGTGTTTCGACCCACTCAAGGTGTTTCTGAACTCTGAAGGTGTTTCTGAACACTGAAGGGTTTCTGAACTCTGAAGGTGTTTCTGAACTCTGAAGGTGTTTCGACCCACTCAAGGTGTTTCTGAACTCTGAAGGTGTTTCGACCCACTCAAGGTGTTTCTGAACTCTCAAGGTGTTTCTGAACTCTGAAGGTGTTTCTGAACTCTGAAGGTGTTTCTGAACTCTGATGGTGTTTCTGAACTCTGAAGGTGTTTCGACCCACTCAAGGTGTTTCTGAACTCTGAAGGTGTTCCTGAACACTGAAGGTGTTTCTGAACACTGAAGGTGTTTCTGAACTCTGAAGGTGTTTCTGAACTCTGAAGGTGTTTCTGAACTCTGAAGGTGTTTCTGAACTCTCAAGGTGTTTCTGAACTCTGAAGGTGTTTCGACCCACTCAAGGTGTTTCTGAACTCTGAGGGTGTTTCTGAACTCTGAAGGTGTTTCTGAACTCTCAAGGTGTTCCTGAACTCTGAAGGTGTTTCTGATCTCTGAAGGTGTTTCTGAACTCTGAAGGTGTTTCTGAACTCTCAAGGTGTTTCTGATCTCTGAAGGTGTTTCGACCCACTCAAGGTGTTTCGACCCACTCAAGGTGTTTCGACCCACTCAAGGTGTTTCTGAACTCTGAAGGTGTTTCGACCCACTCAAGGTGTTTCTGAACTCTGAAGGTGTTTCGACCCACTCAAGGTGTTTCTGAACTCTGAAGGTGTTTCTGAACTCTGAAGGTGTTTCTGAACTCTGAAGGTGTTTCTTTCATTTTGATGCCGAACGGAAAAGGTCATCGGCGTGCGGAAAAGGAATCGCTTCGAAAATAAAAGTCCTTGGGCTGAATCATGTCACGTGGAACACGGGCGCGGACCGGGAACAGTCGGGCGTGTGTGTGTGTGTGTTTGTGGAGAGAGTGTGTGTGTTTGTGTGTGTGATACACCTGGCTTTCCTCCAACGTCTGGAATCTGTCATCCTGAGGCAAAAACCAAGCCAACCTTTCAGATATGTTTCTATGGTTATGTTGCTATAGTTACAACAATAGGTTTCTATAGTTACAGTACGTTTCTATTGTTTGTATGTGTCATCATCTTCATGCTGGCGGCTCTTTGACAGGTTCAAGTCCTCGGAACGCGTAACTAATTGACACGGAACGTAAGTCTTAAGTACCTTACATTGTTATTTACGTGTCCTTCAATCTACGCTTTCAACAAAGTGCCCTCGCTACACAATTTACTAATATTTGTGGTCTGTATCAAACAATCAAACTGGATCAAATCGATGACTGTGATGATGGTATGTTGTCTGATGTTCAGACGTGTGATATCCCAGCACCCTGTACCTGAGCAAACCTTGTACCCTGTCATGTCCCAAACACCCCCCCACGTTCACACCGGACGCTCCCGTTCCCATCTAAATGCAAATGGCCGTGATCTTGAGAGAAGAAAAACACGCTGCCATTTCCAAATTCTGATCTGCTGCCATTTTCTAACCGCTTGGTTTGTAATGTTGTGAGGTATGAATCTCCGCCACCCTCCAACAATCTCCATTTCCACCTCCCTCTCCTCTACGCATGTAAATAGGGATAGAGATTAAACATGGTCACCTTATGATATAACTCTATTCATTTAGCAGACTGTTTTAATCAACGCGACACACAGATGAGCAGGTGAACCTGTGAAATCTTGATCGGCAGTCAAACATTCCACCACTGTCCACCATACCTACCCCCCTACATCACCCAGAACTGTCCACCATACCTACCCCCCTACATCACCCAGACACTGTCCACCATACCTACCCCCCTACATCACCCAGGCTGTCCACCATACCTACCCCCCTACGTCACCCAGGCTGTCCACCATACCTACCCCTACATCACCCAGACTGTCCACCATACCTATCCCTACATCACCCAGGCTCAGCATTTACACATCCCAACTTGTTGTTCTTCCCCTTTGATAAAAGCGTTTTGTAAATGAATAACATTACTGCTGTTATGTGTTTGTCTGATTCCTGGAGATGGATTGTGAAAGAGTGAGACCATCTCTGAAGGTGACCCCCCACCGTCCATGTTCCTGTGCTTTGAAGAGGAGCATATGCTACCGTGACCGAATGACTTGAATGTGCTGAATATGTCGATCAATGTGTCGGACAAAGGAGATCATTATGCAGTTTGATCGATGGAAGTTACCGTTTCAATGTTGCAGAGGTGGTTTGAAAACACTGCCGTGTGTTACTGGCCAGCAACCTGGATTCGATCCCGAACAGACAGACAGATACACATTAAACCACTGCAGGATCGTACAACACACATGGGATGTGCTTTAATAGGTTATTTTGTTAACAAAAACATTGCACAGGAACAGTCATATTTATAATGAAGTCTTTAAGGATCCCCGTCTCCTGTGAGAACACAAAACGCATTCATTCAAACCACATTTAAACTGCTGCAGTCGACAGAACCAAGGAACTCTGAACTACTTATGAACATTTTCATCCAAAAAAGACAACAGGACTGTGGCAGCACACACACTTTCTCAGAAAAATCTAATAAAGAAAAGCTAACAAGCTAACCGACATGGGATCCACTGGTACTGACAGGGAATATTGCACATTTGTTATAAAAGGTACGTTCTGAGGGGAAATGACATCATAAATTGTGTGGGGAAATAAGAAGTGAAGGAAAATACAAACAAGGAAATGTGACAAGAAATGTTTCACTATTTACCCAGAAGTACTACTGCAAAGGGAATCCAGCTCGATTTCTATTGGTTCCCAGGTATTGAAAGGGTCATAGGTCACGAGTGATGTATCTGACACTTCCTGGATAAGAAACAGGAAGTGATGGAGAAGCTATCTTAAAATTCTCCTATGTCGACTAGTTATAGTAATAGCATTTAGTGACACCTGCGGAAATGACAAAATTCAATAAGTAACAAATTGAAGGCTGGTAGCTATGGTTACACAAACACAACATTTATAACAAGATGGTGGATCTATGGACATGGATGGATCCATGGACATCTATGACGGATCTTTAGAAGCATTTGATTGTACAACGAAACCTACACAACAACGTTCGGTGGAAGATGATTCTGGTAACAACTTTTTTATCCTCTATCTTGTAGTTCGACTTTAAAATATCAGAAATATCTGAACCTTTCAGCTGCTTTTACTGTCCTGGTGGACTGAAATCCCACCTTTTTGAATGACGTAGATTTCCTATTGGTACACCTCATGGTTTAGGATCCAGATCAGAACCGTCATCTTCATCACTGGGATCTTCTGCTGGTTCTGCCCATCAGGACAATTACGTTTACTGAGGTCCAATCACAGAGAGATCAGAACCGTCATCGTCCAATCACAGAGAGAAATCCCAGGGAATATCTAAATAACTAATAGTGTGTGTGTGTGTGTTTTTACCGTGGTCCGAAACTCAGTATCTCATATGTGGCTACGGCCCCACCAGCATCTAGCTACTGAACACCATGAGCCTCAATGCTTCTGAGCTACACAGCAACAGCTACACAACACACAACACACAACAGGCCTGGGGGATGGAACTGACCAAAATAGAAATGTAAGGGATTCCACACAATAAGGCATTGCTTTAATGAAAATAATAATAATAATAATAATATGAATCTGGACAAAGGATTCACAGTTTTAATCCTTGCTTAGATACGGTTACCATGACAACTTTAACGACAGAACGTCAACTGCTAGTTTTTCCGACACGTTAAATCTTCAAGGAGGCTTGACGTTTAGTGACGGTTGCAGTCTTGCAGATATATTTCCGCGGTCAAAAACATGCTACTCTACGTGGCGCTTGTCCGTACAGACACTTTAGAAATGAAAACGTGTGAACAAACTGTAAATAAAGTTGATTCAAATGGGCATTTAGCTGCGGTTTAGTTCATTCACACTGGCCCAGTGTGGACCTAGCCACCTAACCACACATTCAATGTTCAAGCACAATTGTATACAAAAGTCTAGCAGAACAAAACACACATCTTGGCACACACAATTGTAAATTATTTTCGCGTACATGTATAAGTTCGGGAAAATCTTGTTATGGGTGAAAAACAAACAAAAATCGTTACCCATAAATTCAGAGGTCCAGCTGTTTAAAATGCCACTAAGGAAGCCTATGTACACGTCTTGTATGCAGCAGAAACCATCTGTGGTTTCACTAGGGAGCTGACACGATCTGGCGTCTTACCAACAGAGAAGAATCAAAGAACGAAAGGAAAAAAAGACAAATAAATGATTCATTAATTGTGCTTTTTAACCCACATATCCACTTCCTCGTTGAAATTGGAGCATTTTTAAGAGGCACCTCTTTAAGTGCAGACATGTTTTTTTTCTGTATATAAGTTCATTAAGAATCTCTAAAGCTATAACAAGGACTGAAAATACAAATATTAAATATATGTATATATTTATAAACTTGCTCCAGTTCTTTCCCAGTTCAACGCCATCTTTGTTTCTTAAAAAATAGTCCAGACCTCCCACCAGCCTTTGACCTGATGCCTTCCTAGTGAGTGGACGTGCAAAGCCCTTATGCTCTATGAGAGGAGAGTTACAGATCCTCTCTGCCGACCATGACCCAGTCCGAAGGTCACAGAGAGAGAGACAGAGAGAAGAGGGAGCGAGCGAGAGACACTGTGAAATAGAGCAAAGAGAGAAACGGGAGAGAGCGAGATAGAGGGAGAGAGTGAGAGAGAAAAGTAGGGGGGTGGGGGGGGGTGGGGGGAAACGTAAAACCGAGTGAGAAAGGGATGAAGAAGGAGATCGGGATTTTTTGCCGCCCGAAAGCGAAAAGAGAGGTGTCTAGGTGGTCGGTTGCCAAGACGACCCAAAACGAGTTTGGGACTTCCTGACTCACCTAGAGGTGACACCGTGCTGACTGTGGTTTCTGATTGGTTAGTTCTCTGCCACGCCGAGTTTGTCTGCTGACAACGATATGTCCCTGACTGCCCCCTCCTCCTCAGCCAACCAATCAGACGGTGACCTCGTTCTTGCTCGCCGTGCGGTACTGGTTGTGCTGATGACCAGAGACGAACTGCAGGTGATCCACGGTGTGAGTCCGGCGGTTGGCGAACTGCTGGCGCTTGTTGTTGCTGTGGTTGACGGTGAGCGTGTTGGAGTACGCCTCGATGGCCGTGGCGGTGCTGGGGTGGGAGTGCATCTTCTGCATCCGGGCGTAGCGGTCCATGACGGGCGTGGTCGGCACGAACATGTCCGTGTGGGACAGCGCCCGCGACATCGCCGCCTTCTCGCGGAAGTTGGACCGCCGAAGGGACAGCATCTTGTCCGGCGACAGCAAAGGATCCTGGGATTGCAGGCGGTCGGCCGAGAGCAGCTGTTCCTCCGAGAGCATGCGGGAGCTTCCGTAGTGCGCCATGCCTCCGCCGGGATAGGACGAGAGGCCGTAACCGTGGCGAGGGGCCCGTTCTGGGGACAGGACGTGGTCCTGGGACATGGCCCGCTGGACCTTGGGACGACGCTGGCGCTGGGGAGGAGCCTGATGGGGCTCCGAGTTGAGCTTCACCAGGTGGGTGGGCCCCCTGGTGGTCAGATCAGGGAGGGGAAGGTGGTGCTTCCTCATGTAGTACTCATCCATGTTCTTGTCGCCTGAGAGGGGGAGCGGAGAGAGGGAGGAGGGAGGAGGAGAGGGGGTGAGAGGACGAGGGAAGAGAGGGGTGAGAGGAGAGGGAAGAGAGGGGGTGAGAGGAGAGGGAGGAGGTAGAGAGGTGCTTGTGAGCGAGTGGAGAGGGAGGAGAGGGGAGGAGAGGGAGGTAGACAAAGAAGTGTGGAGGCAAAGGACAAAAGAAAAGAACGTGAGGGACATTACCTGAGGCTGATATCTGACTCACACAAGGAGAGGAAAGAAAGGGAGAGCAGAGCAGAGAGAAGAAGAGGGTGTGATGGGTAGTGCTGCGATGTGGACTCTTAGCTTGTCGGCCCCAGGCTCAACAGCTCATCACAGTTCTCAGTGTCAGTGTGTGCCAGTCCTGCATCCTCCTTCACAGACAGGGAGGCAGTTCCCTGCTGTTATATGAACAATAGACAAGCTTAAGGGTGTCTGTGTGTGTGTGCTTGGGTGAGAGTGGGTGTCTATGAGTGTGTGGTGTTTCTGTGATGGGGTATGTTAGGTGTGTGTGATTGGCTGAGTGTGTGTGTGTGTTTGTGTGTGTAGGCCGAGGGGTGGTTCTTTGGATGCCATCAGCCTCCTAATGTTAAACTAATTCAATTCCACCTGCTGAAGAGAACCTGCAGGCTAGGCCAGTCTAACAGATGTCCTCTCTCCTCTCTCCTCTCTCCTCTACTCTCTCCTCCTCTCCTCTCTTCTCTAAAAGTAGTCCCGGGGGGAGGTATAAAGAAAAGAAAAGGAGACAGAGAAAGTGTGGTGTGTGTGTGTTGTGTGTGTTTGTGTGTGTTCTCATTCCTTATAGGGTGATTTAGTAGAAGTAAGACAAGGAGCCTGCGCCCTGCCTCAGTGGAATAGCAGCAGAGAATGTCCTTCATGTCTCCCAGTTACTGCTGAAGGACAAGGAGGACACACACACACACACAGACATGTACACACACACACACACACGCACACACACTAGCCCCAAGCACAGAGTGTGTATTCAGAATCAGATATTAACCATACTAATTTGATTTGGTCTCTCCATTCCTCCAGATGGTTTCATTATAGAAGCTACTAATTATATTATAACAGGTTGGTTAGTTCCAGATCGTCACCATCCGTGGGCAGGGATGTAGCAGAAGTGGTTCGGCGAGTACATGAGTCCTACAGTAAGGAGCCCTGTCTAAGAATGGAGCTCCACAGACTACAGTGGTATCTAGGCTTTGGCTCGGGAGCTAATTGATGTCCCCCCCACATGGGATACAGAGTTTCCGATCCCACCCAGGTGGGCGGAGATCTTCGAAGGCGTTGAGACATCTGGTACAGACACTAACATTTGAAATTGTTTGTTTTGTTTATGGAATTTTTGAAAACAGAAGAGAGGGAGTGAGGAGAGACAGAGAGAGAGAGAGAGAGAGAGAGAGAGAGAGAGAGAGAGAGAGAGAGAGAGAGAGAGAGACAGAGACAGAGACAGATACAGAGAAGGAGAGATACAGAGAAGGAGAGAGACAAAGAAGGAGAGAGAGGAGAGAGAGACCGGGAGCAAGACAGAGACAGAAAGACAGAGCCACAGGTAAGGAGACAGAGACACCTGGAACCTTTCCCAGTCTCTTTGTACTGCAACTCTCCCCTCCTGTGTGTGTGATCTCCCTGTGAGCTCAGAGGGCCAGTCTGCCGTGATCACAGAGTACAGCAGTGCAGGCACCTCCTCTCTGCTACCTGGGCTCATACATGATTGCTAAGAACAGGATGCTGTACAGAGGATGACGAAACAACAGCATCCACTCAGATCAGAGCCTGGCTCTGCTGTAGGAGGGCCTCAGGAGAGCCTGGGGTTGAGATGGTCTTACGTCATGTTTCTGTTGAGTGGTGTTGGTGGAGAGAGCAGTGAGATGCTGAGAGAGAGACAGAGACAGACAGAGAGACAGACGGAGAGACAGACAGGGAGACAGACAGAGAGACAGACAGAGAGACAGACAGAGAGACAGACAGAGAGACAGACATAGAGACAGACAGAGAGACAGACATAGAGACGGACAGAGAGACAGACAGAGAGACAGACAGGGAGACAGACAGGGAGAGAGACAGGGAGACAGACAGAGAGACAGACAGACAGACGGAGAGACAGAGAGACAGGCTGACAGACAGACGCTCTGCATGACTTCCTGCATGGCCATGTGTTCATGTTCCTGACATGCTGTAACCGTACGAGACAGCTGGATTCGGTTTCAACCCAATTTTCAGTTTCCAAGGTCGACTTCCCAGATGGATATGTGTCACAAACCATCTGGGGACATCTGGTCAGGCACGCAGCACTGCTTATCAACACACCAACCAGGAAGCATTACCATGGAATGACATATGCAGCCAATCAGAGGGGGAGTGGAGGGGCACATGCTGCTGTCACAGAGGAAGGAGAGGATGTGGCAAAAGTGAGAGAGAGAGAGTGGCAGCATGTCAGCAGTCCCATCAGGTAGTAATGACATAGGCAGTAATGATGCTAAGCTAAGTTAGGCTAGGTTAGGTCTGGCCAGGCTACCCATGTAACCTCCTACAGACATCAAACATGCCTGGGGTGTGGAGGAGGATGAGTGTAGGATGAGAGGGGGACTGACGGAGAGAGGACAAGGGGCTGAGGATTAGAGGAGGACAGTTAGACAGAGAGAGGACAAGGGGCTGAGGATGAGAGGGGGACTGACGGAGAGAGGAAAAAGAGCTGAGGATGAGAGGCGGACAGTTAGACGGAGGACAAGGAGCTGAGGATGAGAGGAGGACAGTTAGACGGAGGACAAGGAGCTGAGGATTAGAGGAGGACAGTTAGACGGAGGACAAGGAGCTGAGGATGAGAGGAGGACAGTTAGATGGAGAGAGGACAAAGAGCTGAGGATGAGAGGAGGACAGTTAGACGGAGAGAGGACAAGAAGCTGAGGATGAGAGGAGGACAGTTAGATGGAGAGAGGACAAAGAGCTGAGGATGAGAGGAGGACAGTTAGACAGAGAGAGGACAAGGAGCTGAGGATTAGAGGAGGACAGTTAGACGGAGAGAGGACAAGGAGCTGAGGATGAGAGGAGGACAGTTAGATGGAGAGAGGACAAAGAGCTGAGGATGAGAGGAGGACAGTTAGACAGAGAGAGGACAAGGGGCTGAGGATGAGAGGAGGACAGTTAGACGGAGAGAGGACAAGGAGCTGAGGATGAGAGGAGGACAGTTAGACGGAGAGAGGACAAGGAGCTGAGGATGAGAGGAGGACAGTTAGACAGAGGACAAGGAGCTGAGGATGAGAGGAGGACAGTTTGACGGAGAGAGGACAAAGAGCTGAGGATGAGAGGAGGACAGTTAGACGGAGGACAAGGAGCTGAGGATGAGAGGAGGACAGTTAGACGGAGGACAAGGAGCTGAGGATGAGAGGAGGACAGTTAGACGGAGAGAGGACAAGGAGCTGAGGATGAGAGGAGGACAGTTAGACGGAGAGAGGACAAGGGGCTGAGGATGAGAGGAGGACAGTTAGACGGAGAGAGGACAAGGGGCTGAGGATGAGAGGAGGACAGTTAGACAGAGAGAGGACAAGGAGCTGAGGATGAGAGGAGGACAGTTAGACGGAGAGAGGACAAGGAGCTGAGGATGAGAGGAGGACAGTTAGACGGAGAGAGGACAAGGAGCTGAGGATGAGAGGAGGACAGTTAGATGGAGAGAGGACAAGGAGCTGAGGATGAGAGGAGGACAGTTAGATGGAGAGAGGACAAGGAGCTGAGGATGAGAGGAGGACAGTTAGACGGAGGACAAGGAGCTGAGGATGAGAGGAGGACAGTTAGACGGAGAGAGGACAAAGAGCTGAGGATGAGAGGAGGACAGTTAGACGGAGAGAGGACAAGGGGCTGAGGATGAGAGGAGGACAGTTAGACGGAGAGAGGACAAGGAGCTGAGGATGAGAGGAGGACAGTTAAACAGAGAGAGGACAAGAGAGCTGAGGATGAGAGGAGGACAATTAGACGGAGAGAGGACAAGGAGCTGAGGATGAGAGGAGGACAGTTAAACGAGAGAGGACAAGAAGCTGAGGATGAGAGGAGGACATTAGACGGAGAGAGGACAAGGAGCTGAGGATGAGAGGAGGACAGTTAGACGGAGAGAGGACAAGGGGCTGAGGATGAGAGGAGGACAGTTAGACAGAGAGAGGACAAAGAGCTGAGGATGAGAGGAGGACAGTTAGATGGAGAGAGGATAAGGGGCTGAGGATGAGAGGAGGACAGTTAGACGGAGAGAGGGGCTGATTTGCAGATGGTTGCTGGCAGGTCATGCATCATTAGGGAACATTAGCCGCGAGATATTAGCCTCAGACTGAACCTAATGGACGGAAAATTAGACGACTGCCAACATGAAAGAGAGGACAGTCCATCCATCTCTCCATCTATCCGTGTAGTGTGAGAACGGCGTCCGTGTGGTCGTCACGGTAACCTCCCCGACAGATGCATGCTGGGAAAGTGTGGCATTCCTGTGGTTGCAGTGAGCAGAAGGGGCAGCATCACCACATCTCAAGGTCTGCAGCGGTCAAACGGTCAAACGGTCAAACCTTCTTTCCCGTCTGTGGGAGGGTGCGTCTTCAGGCAGGGGCGGGAGGAGGGGCAGGGGCGGGAGGAGGGGGCCAGGGGCGGGAGGAGGGGGCCAGGGGCGGGAGGAGGGGGCCAGGGGCGGGAGGAGGGGGCCAGGGGCGGGAGGAGGGGGCCAGGGGGCGGGAGGAGGGGGCCAGGGGCGGAGGACAGGGTTCGAGGGCGGAGTCGGACGAGGGGGGGCGAGGTACGGGCAGGGGCTCAGGCCAGGCAGAGGAAGTAGGGGGGTTGGGTGGTGGAGGTTGCGTGGGGGTTGGGTGGAGGTTGCGGGCGAGCGGGAGGGAGTAATGATGAAAGATCACCTACTGAGTCTGTGGAGCGAGGAGGAGTATTTACTTAGGTCAGGCTTGGAGGCCGGCTCGTACGAGGGAGGCAGGTGGGTGAGGTTCTGGATGGAGCGACGAGCGAAGGCCAGGTCGTACGGCACCGTCTGGGACGTCAGGATGTTGTTCATCCTCTGAGGCTTCTCTGCAGGGGGGAGGGGGGACACGCGTTAGTCACAATCAGGGAGGGAGGAGGAGGGGGGGGACACATGGGGGAGGGGGGGAGACGCGTTAGTCACAATCAGGGAGGGAGGAGGAGGGGGGGGGACACATGGGGGAGGGGGGGGACACGCGTTAGTCACAATCAGGGAGGGAGGAGGAGGGGGGGGACACATGGGGGGAGGGGGGAGACGCGTTAGTCACAATCAGGGAGGAAGGAGGAGGAGGGAGACACACGGGGGAGGAGAGGGAGGAGGAGGGGGACACGTGGGGGAGGGGGGAGACGCGTTAGTCACAATCAGGGAGGAAGGAGGATGAGGGGGAGACGTGAGGGGGGAGGAGGGAGGATGAGGGGGGGAGGAGGGGGACACAGGGGGGAGGGGGAGGAGAGGGAGGGAGGAGGAGGGGGAAACATGGGGGGAGGAGGGAGGAGGAGGAGGGAGGAGGAGGAGGACACATGGGGGGAGGGGGAGGAGGAGAGGGGGACACAGGGGGGAGGGGGAGGAGAGGGAGGGAGGAGACACATGGGGGAGGGGGAGGAGAGGGAGGAGGAGGAGGGGGGACACATGGGGGGAGGGGGGAGGAGGAGGGGACACATGGGGGAGGGGGGGGAGGAGAGGGAGGGAGGAGGATGAGGGGAACACATGGGGGAGAGGAGAGGGAGGGAGGAGGAGGGGGACACATGGGGGGGAGGGGGAGGAGGAGGGGGACACATGGGGGAGGGGGGAGGAGAGGGAGGGAGGGAGGGAGGAGGATGAGGGGGACACATGGGGGAGGGGGGGAGGAGAGGGAGGGAGGAGGAGGGGACACATGGGGGAGGGGGAGGAGGAGGGGGACACATGGGGGAGGGGGACACATGGGGGAGGGGGGGAGGAGGAGGGGGACACATGGGGGAGGGGGAGGAGAGGGGGACACATGGGGGAGGGGGGGAGGAGGAGGAGGAGGGAGACACACGGGGGAGGGGGGAGGAGGAGGGAGGGAGGAGGATGAGGGGGGACACATGGGGGAGGGGGGAGGAGAGGGAGGGAGGGAGGAGGGGGACACATGGGGGAGGGGGGAGACGCGTTAGTCACAATCAGGGAGGACACATGGGGGAGGGAGGGAAGAGGGGGGAGGGGAAAGAGGGGGGCTTGGTGGTGGGGAGAGGGGGGGGGCAGGGCTCTAACTCTGACTCTAAGTCTTTTCCTCACTGTCCCAGCATGCATCTGTCCCAGTACCGATTAAGGAAATGGAGAGGATGTGTGTGTGTGTGGGGCTCTGGCTGCTGTTTGTCAACTAGTCAAAGAAGAGCCAGTCAGGAGTTGAAGCAGGGCTGGGAGGGCTGGGGGGGCAGGGCTGGGAGGGCGGGGGGCCCTGGTGAAGGGTTATTAATAGGACCAGGTGAGCCATCACTGCAGAGGACACACAACACCAAGCAGGGGGTGCAGAAGAGACGGAAGGCAGGAAGGAGAGGACAGGAGGGAGAGAAGGATTGAGAAAGGGAGAGTAAGAGAGAGAGAGAGAGAGAGTGGTAGGGAAAAGGGAAGAGGGAGGAAGGAGGAGGGAGAGAGAGAAGGTGAGGTGGAGAGGATGGCGATAAGTTCGTGAAGCAGTTCAAGTGTGTTCGTGTGTTTGTGTGTCTAAAAGATTGACTTACACAAAGGTCAGAACTGAAATATTAATAAATCTCTAATTAGATTCTTCATATGCAAACAGTTAGTGAGTGCTTAGCCTGAAGCTTACAGAAAGAGAGAGGGGAGAGGGAGAGAGAAAAGGATAATGGGAGAGACAAGGAGAGAGAGAGAAGTAATAGAGAAAGGAAGAGAGAGAGACAGGAAGAGGTGAGTGCAAAAAGCGAGAACGAGGGAAAGAGAGAGAGAGAGAGAGAGAGAGAGAGAGAGAGACATACACATGTACAGCAGTGTGTATATGCGTATTACTTACCATAGTGCATGGTTCTGTGGGCTAAGTGAGAAATCCAAGCGAGAGAGAAAAATATCAATGACAAACATAGTTTATTGATTAGTAACAGTAACACCCATCTCGACCCTTGACCTTGGAAAGACGATATTTTAGTGATGATCTCGACATGATTTCCCCCTGT
>CAEFZP010002830.1:0-122329 GCA_903064625.1 Mallotus villosus
CACACACACACACACAGGAATACATTATGCACTCTCTCTCACACACACAGAGATATAGTACACACTCTCTCTTACACACACACACACACCACCAGGTCAAGGAGGGCGCGCGGTAACATGATTTAATGCGTTGTCAAGCAGAATCCAGAAGAGAGTCTAAATTATGAGGGCTGTTGGCATGGCGATGGCTCTTAGGAGAAAATGGCCGCCGCTCCTTCCCAGCTGAGCTCCCCTTCAGCCTTGCCGAGTGATGGATAGAAACAGATAAACGGGAAAATGAAGGGGTGCAGAGATAAAAGAGCATTTCGGAAGGCCGTTCCCAGAAAAGGGTGGATAAGCAGATGAGGAACGTATTGTGGACACAGATAGGCGGACTGGAATGAGCTTCGGGCGGTCGTACGAAGTAGGCACCATGCCTCAATCTCTGAATACCACCTGTGTCGTACGAAGTAGGCACCATGCCTCAATCTCTGAATACCACCTGTGTCTCGGATAGGCCAAGCCGTCCCCGTGGCGACGTGAGCAGGGTCAAAATCGGGGGGGGAGTGGGCTGACGTCGGAAACAACCAGCCAACCCAATTCAGCATCTGCATCGGTAGAGACGATTATAACCTGTAACCTGTCTGCGCTCTGATTAACTAATACATGTTTTAGCTCAACTTTTTCACTTGAAGTTAGTTTATTGACCTCAATTGTCTGCCACATTTAAATAAACTAACAATCCCTCAACTAACAACGTTAGCATCAGAAAAGAACACGACACAAAAAGCTAAGAAGGATCAGTGGAGCCGTCTTGATTCTTGCCAGTGTTTTGCCTAATTTGGCCGTACAACTCCACCAGCAGTGGAGTCAGTTCAAACCCCTGCAGTACCTGAGAGCTCTTCTCATCTTCCCTGGTTCTTTTGGGGGGTCTGTAATTCAACACCAATTTAAACCAGCGGGACCGACAGCTAAGTGAGCGATCATTAGTAATCACAGGGACCCAACGTTTCCTTGGCACAGAGGCGGGAGACCTGTGATTTTCCCGTGACGGAAAAGAATAACGGGCGGCATTCTGGAACTTTCCGCGGCGGGTGCTTTCGGCAACGCTTGTGTGTGCGTGTGGCGACTCGTGAGTTCCTCTGGTTTGATTGCAGTGTGTGTGTGTGTGTGTGTGTGTGTGTGGTGTTGTCTTGTTACCGGCAGGCTGCCGCCGTGACCGAGTGGCCAAGCGAACGCCGTGAGCTCCACGCCTTCACCTCCACTTCCCCCTCTCAGAGGACGTCGTTTGGCGAGAAGAGGAAGAAAAGGATGAGCGCAGGTGGATTTCCGACCTTTCGCGCTAGCACCAGGGACCACGCATGTCCGCGCATCCGTTCTCCCCGTCCCACCATTTCCCAAGATGCTTTGCAGGTGAAAGAAAGCCTTTGCCGTAACCCATAATTCCACAGTGCAGCGGGTTGCCGTGGAGACTCTGCACCAATCAGCGAGACGGTCTTCCTCACTCCCGTCTTGTTTGTGCTCAGGAAGTCGGGATACAGAGGGCTCTCTCGTGACCCGCCCTACTCTCGGGAGCCATCTTGATTCTTGTGTTTACTTTCGCCAACTCTAATTGGCCAGAAAGATCTCTGGGTACCGGGTCTTCCAACTAGTGTGGATTTTGGTAATGAGAAGACATCCTGTACAGTCTACAGGAGCAACAACATAACAGAGAAACTTACATTTCTAGCTACTTAGAAGAAGAACTGGCAATAAATTCAGGAGAAACTAGTTTTGAACAGCAAGTTTGAGTTTGAAAAACGAAATTGCTTGAAGTCGAGTTACAAAACTGGAACCTAAAAGTTCATTCAAATCACAGCTGCGAGGCACCTTGTATGTTTCTTAGCAACCATCCATATTTTAGCACATGCCCACTGCTAAACAGGAAACATTTGGCCTGATTAGAAGTTTGCTGCTTTAATTTGACTCATTACATGGAACAAAATGGACTATTATGCCATGATTGAGTTGTAGTGGAAGCTCTTGAGTGGCCATTATGTGGAAGACATTTGTTTCTGAGTTAATCTGTTGAATCTCAAGTACACAACGACTTGAGCCTGATTATGCATGGATGTCGTTAGGAGTCGCAGTCACCTGTGCAAAACCACCAATTAGTACTTTATTCATTTGTTATTTTTCATATAAGCAGAGTTGGCAGACAAGCATTTAATGACTCCCTTTTTCTCCATGTCTCTCTCTCTCCTTGTACCTCTCCATGTCTCTGTCTCTCTCTCCTTGTACCTCTCCATGTCTCTCTCTCTCTCTCTCCTCTCTCTCTCTCTCCTTGTACCTCTCCATGTCTCTGTCCTCTCTCTCCTTGTACCTCTCCATGTCTCTCTCTCTCTCGTCTCTCTCTCTCTCTCCTTGTACCTCTCCCATGTCTCTGTCTCTCTCTCCTTGTACCTCTCCATTGTCTCTCTCTCTCTCTCATCTCCTCTCTCTCTCTCTCTCTCTCTCCTTGTAACTCTCCATGTCTCTGTCTCTCTGTCCTTGTACCTCTCTATGTCTCTCTCTCTCATATCGAACACCTGGTCTTATTTGCCATCTTACACCTCAAATGGGGCAGAGACACAGAGAGTATCACAGTTCACCACCTCTTTCCCTGAGTTTTATGATCTCTCACACACCGTTATGAAGGCCTCTCAACACACACACACACACACACAAACAAAATCACACACGCACACAAACACGGACACACAAACACACGCTCACACATGCACACACACAGTTATCGAGGCACACATATATTTCAAGCAAACACACACACACACTCAGAGACAGTTATATGAGCATCCAAATGGAGTACAGACTACGGCTTCACCCCATTAAATAAGCACCATAAACCGTCGCTGGCTCTGTACAGTCGACGATTGGTGTTAGGAGAAACTAAGAAAACTGCGAGAGAAGATTGTTTCCCGCGGTGTGTGTCGCGTTCGCAGGCGTCTGTGTGTGGATGATGGGCGGGGTTTGTGTGGGCTGATCCGTGGCCAGGGATCGGACGTATAGGGTCTGCATCTCCGTTTTCCACCACTTAATGACACTCGAGAAACTCAAACACTTACCAGTTAAGTGTCAAAGGGACGTCCAAAGCAATTCGTAAGGCAAGGGGTTGCTACAGAAAGTAGAGACGGGGTGATTGAGACCCGAGGAGACGAGAGAGGGGCTTGCAGGAAAGGGAGGGTGGACGGGACGCCCGACCTGAGAGAGGCAGAGGAGTGTGAAAATGAGGAGATCCGAGTTGGCAGCCAGGCATGACACACGGGCGGTGTTCTGCTAACACGCTGCTCCCTCCCCTCGCTCTAGAGGCGCAGAGGAGAGAGAGAGACGGACGCGAGCAGAGAGATAGAGAGAGAGATGTAGAGAGCGAGAGCAAGAGAAAGGAGAGAGAGAGAGAGCGAGAGAGCGAGAGAGTGAGGGAGAGAGGGAGAGAGGGAGAGAGAGAGAGAGAGAGAGAGCGAGAAAGACAAAGAGAGAGAGAGAGAGCGAGAGCAGCGAGCACATGATAAGACGAGAGAGAGGGAGAGAGCAGAGAGAGCATGATGCTATACACTTTACACCATAATATCCAATAAGCACACATGGCATAACTTGGGCTTGTTTGGCTGAAGGTCAGGGATAGTAGCTTTTTTCAATGATTATTCTTTCCGTGTACTTGCGACTCATCATGCATAAAAGGGAACTCAGAGAGATTGGCAGCTATATATGCGTGGGGTACTAGTAAGGTGACGCTGACGATACGAACCGTTGCTATCGGAAACAAATTAACACGCGACACAATAAACACACACAATGCACAACATACAGCACATCATAAACCATTCGACACAACAACATTACACACACACACACACCTACATGTTAAGGTCTCCGCACCAGCGCGACACCGAAACATGCACAGAGCAAAGGTAAGCGTGCTCTATGACAGACCATCGCTCGCTGTTCTCGCTCTATTTGTTCGTGTCTCCCTCGCTTTGCTCTACTCGTCTTTCAGTCTCACTACCAGGACAGATCTATCCATCCGAGTGAATACTAATCGTCAAGGTCACTGTTGGGTTGGTGACTGGAGTCTTTATTGATGACGCCTGCCATCTGTGGATGCAGAATGGGGAAAAACAGGATGAGGTCGGTGCAGTGACAGGAGACTCACGAAACTAGAGTGAGAGAGAGAGCTAAACGCGACACAGCTGGAGTGGATGGAGAGCAGAGGTACGGAGCACTACTTATGATCTCGATCGTCGTATGCCATCGAGACGTCACCAGTTGTGTGCGGTAGGAGAGACGTAGGAGAGAGAGAGAGGAGATCGAGAGAGATGGGGGAGAGAGCAGAGAGAGAGACCCGTGAAATATGAGAGAGAGATAGTGCGGAGTATCTTTAGGGCCCAGGAACTGCTAGTATGCAGTGATGTTTCAGTATAGATGTAAAGTACAAATAATGTATCGTTTTCAGTAAATTTAAATCTTGATACCTGTTTAGTCTGTGACTACTATTTCTACAGTTGTCAACGATATTTTGAGAAGCCCATAGAGGTTTACAATTAGCATTCAGAACATACGTACCATAAATATGGTTTAGACCTACTGTACATGCACACACACTTACATTGACTATCACCTGGAACTTGAATGAAACAGCATTGAACAATACGACTGGTGAATATTTTGATTCACATTGGCAGGGCCCTTGGCCTTCTTTCTCTGGTCACTCACTCACACAACACAGACACACACAACCTACTGTCCGTTTATCCATCTATCTATCCATCTTCAGTATCAATCGATCCAACTATCTATTATTCTTCATAACCAGGGAGGGAAAGAGATGAGGAGAGCGAGAGAGGAGAGAGGAGAGAAGGGCGCGAAGAGCAGAGTAAGGGAGAGAGAGAGAGAGGAAGGAGAGGAGACGAGAGAGAGAGCAGCTCGACGAGAGAGCCGTAACGAGAGAAGAGAGCAGAGAGGTTTGTACAGTTCGAGAAGAGTGAAGAGAGAGAGAGAAGACGAGATAGAGAGAAGACTGAGAAGAGAGATGAGAGACGAGAGAAGCGAGCAGGGAGCAAGCAGGACGAGAGAGGAGAAGAGAGTAGCGTAGAGAGAGAGAGAAGGCAGAGGAGAGACAAGATGAGAGAGAACGCGAAGAGAGAGTAAGAGAGAAAGAGAGAACGAATGCAAGAGAGAAGAGAGAAGAGTAGGCGTAGCGACAGAGAGCAGAGAGAAGCGAGAGACGATGAGAAGCGACGTAAGAGAGACGAGTATGAGAGAATGCAGACGGGAGGACAAGAGAAAAGAGCAAGAGACGAGAGTACTCGATGAGAGAGAAGATGGAGAGAAGACGAGCAGAGAGAGAGCAGACGCCTGAGAGAGCGAGAGTGCGAGAGAGAGAGGAGCGAGACCGCAGGAGACAAGAGAGAAGAGAGAAGAGAGACGCGAGAAGGCAGAAGAGAGAAGAGAGAATGCAGAGAAGAGAGAAGAGAGCATGCGGAAGAGAGTCAGAGAGCAAGAGAGACGAGGAAGGAGAGAGAGAGTAGCGCGATGAGGAGAGAGAGAAGAGAGAGCAGAGAAGACGAGAAGCGATCGAAGAGCGCAGAGAGTAGCTGCGCGCAGCGCGAGATAGAGAGATCTAGACTAGCAGCAGCTAGAGCAGCGCGCAGAGACGATCGTGAGTCTCATCAGAGCAGAGCGAGAAGAGAGAAGATGTAGCAGGAGACGCGAGAGGAGATAGACGAGAACGATAGAGTCGTCATAGCTGTACTCTCGCGACTCTCCGCTCTCCTCTCTCCTCTCGCTCTAGCTCTATCCTCTCGTATAATCCTCTACGCTATCAGATACATCTCTCCTATCTCCTCTCTCCATCTCTCCTCTCTGCCTCTCTCATCACTCTCGACAGAGGCAGCAGCACATGTCAGGACAGGTTGTTCACTGTGTCCCTCTCTCTCTCTGCGTGTGTGTGTGTGTGTGTGTTGGGGGAGCAGTGGAAGGAAAGGAAGGATGGAGGGGAATGTGACAGGTTGTGTGTGTTTCTGTGTGTGTGTGTGTGTCTTGGTGTCCCCTGGTTCTCCCTACACCTTGTTACTCATCAGAAAGAGCCAGTAATGGTGTCTAATGGCGTCAGAGGAATGCTCTGCAATCCTGTTCAACATCTGCTTGTAAGCATCCACTCAGTACACATTACCCTGTCTGTGTGTGTGTGTGTAAGTGTGTGTGTGTAGTTGTGTAAGCTCTTGTTATTGTGTAGGGTTCACTCTCTTAACGCTTCACCTGTTGCGTTTCAGCTGTGCTTTTGTGTGTGTGTGTGTGTGTGTGTGTGTGTTGCCGAGTGCACAGACTTTTAGCGCATTACCTCTAATTGCGATGATGTTCTGGTGTGCCATTGCACGTTTTGTACCGCAGAGGCAATGACTGAGAGAGTGCCGGGCGCAAGCACAGACACAAACACACACACATCAGTTCTCCAGCTGGCTACACACCTGGGGGAAGAAAGGGAGATAGTTTTTTCTGTCTCAGGCCTTCATCTCTTACACACACACACACACGCACACACCTGTTGGTGCGCACATCGGTCAATTGCAGCGTGCCATTTATCTGAAAGCAAATGGCTGCGTGCATGTGTGTGTGTGTGTGTGTGTGTGTGTGTGCACGTGGTACAACCACTCTGGGTCCTTGTTAGGGCAGACCTTTGTCACAACACCTTGTCCAGTCCGGCCAAGGTCAAACAACATCTGCTTTCCCGGGAAAATAAGTGAGGTAAACAACGAGCAAAAGTTGTTAGGGAGAGATGGAGGGACAGAGGGAAGGAAGGAGGGAGGGGAGGGGAGGAAGAGAAGGGAGAGGTAAAGGGTGAAATTGAGAGAAGGTTTTGGCTACGCCAACACGGCATACTGTGCCAATAAATTCCATGATTTTTTCTGAATGAGAGAGAAAGAGAGAGTGTCTTTTGCACCTAGAAAGTAAATCTGTCTTCTATGTTGCCTGAGCAGGAGTGAGGAGGACGGTGAATATAGAGAGGAGAGGGGAGGGAAGGGAGAAGAGGGAGAGAGGGGGGGGAATGGAGAGGTTGAAGGGGGGGAGCGGAGAGAGGTTGATACTGACAGGTTTCTTGGGTCTTCGCCAACTGACTACATTGCCCATAGGATTAATTCTCTCATTCTCTGCCTTACAGAAACCACACGATTTTATTTTATAAAGGCATACACTCCAGCATGAGAACAAATGTGTGTGTGTGTGTGAGTGAGTGAGAGAGACAGAGTGTGTGTGAGTGTTTTTGATCTAATAACTACTTGTAAGAGTATAACCTGCAGGCATGCAGGCAGGCAGGAGAAAATATACATTTACTTTTCCCTGTGATATCCGAGATTGTTTTTTAATTTACCCTCTCGCATCAGAAACGGGGGGTATGGGGACAGGGAGAATGAGAGAGAAAGAGGGAACAAGGGATGTTGAGGGAGAGAGAGAGAGAGAGAGATGGGACGATGGCAGCTCACAGGGTCTCTTTAATTGGACACAAGGGGCTTCAGAAGTTTTAACGCAAAATACCCAGACTTCAAGAATTTCCGTAAAAAAAATAAAACACATACCGATATACACACATTCTCTGCACACGGGTGCGTACGCGTCACAAGCCTCACTCAGCTCGTGGACTAATGATGAGGCACGCTGGACATGCGCATGTGTGTTTACGTGTTGGCATACGTGCATACGTGCACGTGTACTGTGCGTGCCGTGTGTGTATGTCTCCGTGTGTGTGTGTGTGTCTGTCTGTGAGCGTGTGTATGCGCGTATGTTATGAGTCAAGTGCACTCCATCGTTAGCAATGAAACTGCCAACGCTACCAGAGCTGGATAAGGGCACGCACACACACACACACGCACACACACACACACACGCACACACACACACGCACACACACACACACACGCACACACGCACACACACACTGTGGCGGTAGTTCAGACACAATAGCACGGAGCCTGGCTAGTTCCTGAGGCTTAATCAAAGTCCTTCGGTGCAGTGAGAAGATGCATTATTTAACAGCTTGGCTGGCCTACAGCCTCCGATATAAATACACCCCCTATACACAGGAGAGTCCCTCTCTCCCTCTCTCTCTCTCTCCCTCTCTCTCTCTCTCTCTCTCTCTCTCTCTCGTTCTCTCTCAGTCCATCTCTCCGTTTGTCCTCCTCCCCTTCCCTCTGGCTCTCATTTTGTCCTGTCTCCTCTCCTCATTCTGGTTCTCTCTCTCTTTCTTGCTCTCTCTTCGCAGGGCAACAGTAGCTCATACATAGTATCCCTGTCCATCAAAGCAGAGTGACAGACCGAGGGGATGAGAGGATTGGAGAGATCAAGGAGGACAGGAAAGCAAAAGAGAGGAGTTGGGGGTACAAAGGAGGGATGAAGGAGAGAGGCCGGGGTGGATGCGGGGAGAGGAGAAAGGACGCCGAAAGGAGGGAGGAGGGAGAGGGAGGGTTGAAAGGCGAGAAGACGTTTATGGCAGTACAAGAGAGTTCCCATGGGGGAGGAGTGGAGTGGAGGACAGGAACGAGGAATGAGTTGGCAGCCATGACCTCAGCGCTGGTGCATTCTGGGGGGAAACAAGATGCAGCGACAGAGGCCTCTCGGCTTCTCTTTTCATTAGTGTCTGTGTGACTGTGTGTGTCCGTGTCACTGTGTGACTGTGCGTATGTGTGTGTGTGTGTGTGTGTCTGAGGCAGCTCCGGTGTTTGTGAGGCATGTTAAGTGAGCAGAGGGAGAATTCCCCGGATGTCCCAGTGGGCCCCTTAGTTCCTGTGTGGCGTTCCCAGTGTTCCCTGCTGCGGCAGTGCTGCAGGCCCACACGCTCGCTGGGCAGCTCCCTGGCTCTTAATTATCCTCTCTATCTCTTTATCTCTCTCTCTCTCCGTCTCTCTGGGTTTCTATCTCTTCATCTTTGTGTCTTTTCTTCTGTCTCTTTTCTCTCTTCCCTGTGCGTTTCTATTTTCCTCTTTTCCTCAGACTCTCTCTCTCTCACTCCCTCCCTCCCTCCTGCTCTCCCTCTCGCCCTCCCTCTCTCTCTCACTCCCTCCCTCCCTCCTGCTCTCCCTCTCGCCCTCCCTCTCCCTCTCACTCCCTCCCTCCCTCCTGCTCTCCCTCTCGCCCTCCCTCTCCCTCTCCCTCTCACTCTCTTCATCTGTGCCTGGGCCTAAAAGCACCAAACATCAGAGACACATTAGACCACCAGAAGACAACTAATCAATGCTGATGGAGCCCCATCAAAAAATAACTTATTTTTTTAACCCATGTCCCAGTACACAGTACACACAGCCGCAAAACACACAAACACACAGCGCGCAATAGTCCGCCAACGGTAAAAGCGCGTTCAAACGCTTCTATTGGCTATATTGATTTCCTGGCACCTCACAAAAGACAGCACTTGAGCCTGGATGGGCCTTTCAATGGTCAAAACCATTAGTCCTGTTCTTCCCATGTTTCTATCAGATCTTGACTTGTTGAACAACAACAACTAAAAGAAGACGCTCCAGCCACAGACAGGAGGGTCCAGGAATCAATCAGAGAACAAAATAAGAAGAGAAAAAGAAGGTGGGTGAGGGAAAGTGAAGGGATGGAGTGAGCGGGTTTCCTCCAACCACGGAACGGGGGGATCGATTGGGGAGGGCAAACTCATTTTAGGCTGCACTCTTCTGGGCAAGAGGGAGGAGGATAGGTAGGGGGAAAGGAGAGAGGATAAGAGGGAGGACAGGAAGGAGGAAAGGAAGTATAGGAGGAACTAAGAGGGGGAGGGAAACGGGGGAGGGGAGAGTGGCAACAGAAAGAGAGAGAAACGAGAAGCAGTGTTTGATGCTCACTGCCTTCTACAATTAATATGAACCTGGAGGAGATCCTTTCCCGTCAGATTCCCACCACGCACATTTCCAAGGCCCAATGGGAGAGAGTCAAGTCAGAGTTGTGGATCTGTGGAGAGAAATGGGCTGAAGGAAGGGAGGGACAAAGAAAGCGAACGATGGAGAGAGTGAGAGGGGGAGACAGGAGAGAGGAGAGGTGTCTCCGCGGGATTTTGGAGATATCGTATCAGCGTCATGCTGGACGTCTTTTCCTCCCTCGGTTGCCCCCTCTCACTCACAACTCCTCAGGCACTCTCACCCTCCCTCTCTTGCTCTCTCTCTCTCATTCTCACACCTGTCTCCTCTCCATTCCCCATTCTTTCTCTCTTTCTACACCATTCTATTTTTGACCGACCTCTAATTAGTTGCCGGTTCAAACTCTTTAGCCTCGTTCTCCTGTCCAAGGTCTCATAATTCCCACTGCTGACAGACTTGGACAGTCTTCAAGGCGCTGGCGTTGACGTTGCGCCAGCTCCAGGGAGGCAGTCTGGGACGCCCGGCCCCGCGCGCTCTGGCCTTCTAATGGCGCCGCTAATGACACATCTGGACGCTTGTAGTCTCCAAGCACATGCACGCTGACACACACACGGATATGTATGCAAATGAACTTTATACACACATGCCTACTTTCCCAGAAATCAAATCTATTTTAACTATGCTGTGGGAGGAATACATGCTGTATAATTATTTTGAAAGAATGCAAAATATACTTGTATTCACAGCAACAACCAAATACTGTAAATGACTAGAATCTCTAAATGCACTGTCCGGGACATCCCAAGGAGGTATCTGCCAACTCCATTATGTCCTGACAACAAGCTGCTATCTCTCTCTCTCTCTTTGTTCTTTCTTTCTCTCGCGTGCACTTTCTGTTCTTCTTCTGTCTGATAATGATCTGTGCCGCCTCTCCGTACTCTGTTTGAATAATGGGCAAGGAGGGGCGAATAACTTTGTAAAAGAGACTCCAAAGTTATCAGAAGAGAGTGAGAGAGAGGGCAGACAGACGGAGAGAAGACAGAGATAGGGGTGGGGGGGCAAAGGAGAGATGAAGAGAGGGAGAGATGATGATGAGTGTGGATAGGCAGGGAGAATTGAATCTTTTAATCTCCCAAAGTGGGAAGAAAGAGACCCGAGACAGCAGTGATTGGATTTCCTTAAAGTCCACAAGTGGGTCAATACAGCTAACTCTGTTCATTAGCTCGCTCTCACTGACGGAGGAAGGAGGAGAGGGAAGAGAGAGGGGGGATGAGAGGGAGGAGAGAGGGGGAGAGAGGGAGGAGAGGAGGAGAGGGGAGGAGAGAGGGAAGAGAGAGGGAGGAGAGAGGGAGGAGAGAGGGAGGAGAGAGGGGGAGGAGAGAGGGAGAGAGAGAGGGAGGAGAGAGGGGGGAGGAGAGAGGGAGGAGGGAGAGGGAGGGAGGGAGGAGGGAGGGAGGAGAAAGGGAGGAGAGAGGGAGGGAGGGAGGAGAGGGAGGGAGGAGGAGGGAGGGAGGGAGGGAGGGAGGGAGGGAGGGAGGGAGGGAGGGAGGGAGGGAGGGAGGGAGGGAGGGAGGGAGGGAGGGGGAGGGAGGGAGGGAGGGAGGGAGGGAGGGAGGGAGGGAGGGGAGAGGTTGGAAAGAGTAAAGGTGTTGAAAAAAGGTCCGAAGGACTAAAGACAGATAGGGGGCAGACCGACTTACAGACAGACAGACAGACAGACAGACAGACAGACAGACAGACAGACAGACAGACAGACAGACAGACAGACAGACAGACAGACAGACAGACAGACAGACAGAAGACAGACAGACAGGGATGGATTCAGAGACTAGAAAGAAAACAATAGAGAGAGACGTGACTGTTCAGTCATGGAGTAAAACAGGCACACAAACACACACAGTCACTGAGTGTCATTATTTTATCGTTCTAAATGGCTGCCATCTTTGTCTGGAATTAACTAGCTTTTGGCATTTAGATCAGAAATAATATGCAGCCACTAAAAGGTAGAGATAATTGTCTGCCCTGATTTTTGTCAGGGTAATTAGACTCTCTCTCTTAAACCACAATTAGCGTGACATTGCTAAAAGCATCCAAGAGGAAGGAGAAAGAGGAGAAAGAGGTAGTGGTGGGGGAGAGAAAGAAGGCAAGCTGTTGACAATAAAAGAAACACGTTAAAAAAAGGGAAACATTCAGTGCATTTCAATGGATTGGAAAAAACACGAGGAAACTTTGTTTGTAGGCAAGGTGGCGACGTGGCGATACAGTTCTGCGGAAAAAGTTTGAAAAAGAAGAAACATTGAGTTGTCTTACAGTCATGACACACACGTTTGCCAGGAGTGGTGTCACAGAGCCACATATACACACGCATGCATGTATGACACAGAGCCACACATACACACGCATGCATGTAGGAGTGTCCAACAAAGAGGGGGTTTCCTATCCCTACTACCCTTCCTCCAGGGGTGGCCAGGGAGAGTGGTCAGCCCATATCAGTGGTGCCCGTATGTTTGTGCTGTTTCGCTATGTGACCCTTTAAGGGAAATGTCTATGAGCCATTTGGTAACGGTAAGAGAAAGGACTGTAGTTTCCAGTGTGATGGAGTCATAAGGTCTGGGCGAGGGCAGGCGAGGGCAGGCGAGGGCAGGCGAGGGCAGGCGAGGGTAGGTGAGGGCAGGCGAGGGCAGGTGAGGGCAGGCGAGGGCAGGTGAGGGCAGGCGAGGGCAGGTGAGGGCAGGCGAGGGCAGGTGAGGGCAGGCGAGGGCAGGTGAGGGCAGGCGAGGGCAGGCGAGGGCAGGCGAGGGCAGGCGGAGGGCAGGCGAGGGCAGGTGAGGGCAGGCGAGGGCAGGCGAGGGGCAGGCGAGGGCAGGCGATGGCAGGCGAGGGCAGGTGAGGGCAGGGGCTCACATAGGGGTTGAACACAGCTGCTGAAGATCTTCAGTTGACTTTCAAGTCCAATGGAAATTTGACATGGTTAAGCAAGCGCATCATCATCACACACATACACTCACACAAATACATACACACTCATACTGAACCAAAGATGGATGCAATGACAACCTTTGGACTATGAGACAATAATCAAAATCTTTCTCTTTTGGTCTCTCTTTCAATCTCTCTTGATCCTTCAGCCACCCTCTCTCTTTCTTTCTCTATCTTTCTCTCTCAACTCAAGGTGTTTTATAGACATGAGAAATACAAATCTCTTTCACTCCCCTCATTCTCACTTCTCCCTCCCCCCCATCCCCCCCCCCGTCCCAGACCTGAGAGGCGTGACAGTGCGAGGTATGATGGAGGGGTTGACAGGCAGCCTGTGGTATAGAGAGACACGGGGGAGGAGAAGAGGAGGGGAACACAGGATGGATCATCACTCCATCATCTTTACTCACTGGAGAGAGAGAGAGAGAGAGAGAGAGAGAGAGAGAGAGAGACGAGAGAGGAGAGAGAGAGAGAGAGGAGAGAGAGAGAGAGAGAGAGAGAGCAGGGGGGGGAGGAAGGAGGCAGAGGAGGGGTGTGGGAGAGTACGAGGAGAGAGAAACGTATATTAGCAGGTGTGTGTGTGTTAGTAAGGGAAGTGAGTGTTTGACTGACTGCCTGTCGCCTTGGTGTCTTGGTAGGCTCAGTAGCACCTGTGTGAGACCCACCACAGTGTGTAACAGAGGAATACAAGACCTCATTCTGACTGATATGCTCATGACTGGACAGGTGCAATCAGTGTTTCCACCTACTCTACAGTGTGTCTCATATCTATGATGGTGGAAGGGAGGGAGGGAGGGAGGATAGAAGGAAGGAAGGATCAACCTTTATCATAGTTCCACCATATCCCATGCACCCCAAACCCTCTATGGTTTGACAGGCAGGTCAGCCTCTTTCTCTGATTCGCTGTTGAGACAAGTGGGGGTTTTACCCTCACCCCCTCTCCCTTCCCCGCCAACTGGACGACCTGTGATAAGGACCAAAAACACGTAACCCCTCTCCTCTCTCCCTTCCATGCTCGTTCTGTCTCCCTCTTTCACTTTCACTCGCCCTCTTGCCTCTCCCTCCTCTTTCCTTGTACGGGAAATCTGAGACCAAAATGATAAGAAACGAGTCTTCTTACAGAAACAGCGTGTATAAGAAGGGCTATAGCTTCTTTCGCAGAAGCATTTACCATTTTTATTTATTTATTTATTTATTGTCTTGTGACAACGAGCACATTCTTTTCCGTGTAGTAAGAGCACCGCCCTGTGTCTAAAGACGGAACAGCGACCTGTCCAAAGGTATCACGTCACTTGGGAGAAACCCGGAGTGGATTAAAAAATATATTAATAAAATTCTGTTTAATTATTTATCGAGCAATTGCTTCCTCTGTTTACTCTTAGGTTATTAAATATTACTTGGCTAAGCTGCTCTAAGACGCTCGCGTCGGAACACATCACACTGACCGGCTAATTCCTGAAATCCAAAACTCTGGAATTTACCGTCTGGAATGATTGCTCAATTTCTCTTTTTACCCGTATTTCATCCTTTGTCGTAATTCTGTCTAGTCAGAGGGAATTGGGTTGGCGAAGGCTTGGGCTTCCGTAGGCCTACTCGTGCGCATTTAACCAAACAGGGATATGAGACAGACTGGCAGATGATTTTGAAGTGATCCGTGTTGATTTAGCATCTCATTGCCGCTAATGTGCTATTAACCGCTGTTCAACGCCAACACTTGTCATTCGCCAGTAGTTAAGATTTAGCACTGCATCCGTACCTACCTTGGTGCTCAGTTAAGGACTAAATTAATGAAGGGGGGTGATTTACAACATAATCAGGGATCAGCATCAATTAAAATACATGTTTGGTGCAATCAGTGCCATGAAATCAACTGTGGGGTGTGTGTGCGTGTGTGACAGAGAACGACGGATTGAGAGTGTTGTATAGGTAATGGAGAAACTGCTACTGCACAGCTAATCCGCCGTCAAGATACACACACACAGTCAATAGTTTGTCCAGATAGCAGTGCTGAGCTTATCGAGAGAGGAGAAATGTAGCCATGGCTTTCCGTCCCCACACAACAAGTCTCTAATGGGTTTTTCCCTTTCGCCTTTCTCCCCGACAGCCCAACACCATTACAGCTAAAGTAGCCTACAACTTCTAAATCACCCCGGGCGGACACACACAAACACACATTTACGCATACACACACAGAGGCATGTACACATTTCCACACAACGTAGCTTAAACATACCCAAGTAAACATGAAACAATCTCACGAACATACACACAGGGAGAGAGTCCTAAATCACTAAAGCTTATTCCATTGTGACTAAAGCACATGGGGAAGGTTGTGACATTTCTTCAGTCTGTTTGCCTGCAAGCCTTTTCTGCAGAATAATTGAGTATTCCTGTGTTTTTGCTTGGTCATTCACTCTGACTGAATGTGGGTTTTTGTGTGTGACTGCAAATGTGGGTTTGTGTGTGTGTTCCAGTGTGTGGGGTGTGTGCTCACATCTCAATTCCTGTGTGCATATGTACCTTTGTATGTGTTGCTGAGGACATTTCTGCTTGTAGGTGTGTATGTGAGGTTAGTGTAAGTGAGTTTGTGTGTCCAAACCCTCTGGGTGGTTCACACTTCACCATAAGAACCATCGCTATCCCCTCAACACACACGTACAGCACACACACACACACAACTCCTCCTCACTTTCCTTGCCAGTGTATGTGTGTGTGTGTGTGGGTGATGAAAGCCCTAGGACCAGAGGGTAGAACACAGGAGAACAGAACAATAAGTCAAAGAGGAGAGCACAGAGGAGAGGAGAACCAGCCAAGCACCAGCAAGCCTGTCTGTGTGGTCGTGTGTGTGTGTGTGTGTGTGTGTGGTTTGTGAGTGTCTGCGTGTGCCTATGTGTGTGTGGGTGTCTGCGTGTGTGTGTGTCTGTATGTGTGTTTGTGTGTGTCTGTGTTTGTATTTGCATTTACCCGATAAAAACACACATCCACCATACAGGCAAAACCACCTGTATTCCAGTCAACACAACACCACCAAGGCCAGACACATGTAGGCTTTTACACCAGGCAGACACATGTATTTACCATGGAGCAATACTGTCCCCTAGTGGTCAGAACAATGTATTATTAATCTCCTGCCAGCCTCACTTAAATCAATAGGTACTTAATGCTAGAAGGCCTACCCAGTCTCAATGACACTAAGAGGGTAAGTGACAGCAATATTGAGAGGAGAGCAGAGGAGAGGAACAGAAAGGAGAGGAACAGAGAGGAGAGGAGCAGAGAGAGAGAGAAACAGAGAGGAGAGGAACAGAGAGGAGAGGAACAGAGAGGAGAGGAGCAGAGAGGAGAGGAACAGAGAGGAGAGGAGCAGAGAGGAGAGGAACGGAGAGGAGCAGAGAGGAGCAGAGAGGATAGGAGCAGAGAGGAGAGGAACAGAGAGGAGAGAAACAGAGAGGAGAGGAACAGAGAGGAGAGAAACAGAGAGGAGAGGAACAGAGAGGAGAGGAGCAGAGAGGAGAGAAACAGAGAGGAGAGGAGCAGAGAGGAGAGAAACAGAGAGGAGAGGAACAGAGAGGAGAGGAGCAGAGAGGAGAGGAGCAGAGAGGAGAGGAGAGCAGACAAAGAGGAGCAGAGAGGAGAGAGGAGAGGAGGAGAAGAGGAGAGAGGAGCAGATAGGAGCAGAGAGGAGAGGAGAGGAGAGGAGAGGAGAGGAGGGGAGGGGAGGGGAGGGGAGGGGAGGGGAGGGGAGGGGAGGGGAGGGGAGGGGAGGGGAGGGGAGGGGAGGGGAGGGGAGGGGAGGGGAGGGGAGGGGAGGGGAGGGGAGGGGAGGGGAGGGGAGGGGAGGGGAGGGGAGGGCTATATTTCAGAAAGGTGCTCTGGGGAGTCCAGCATCATTTTCAGACTGCTTTTTTCAGATCCTCCGATGTCGGGAAGATTGAAGTCGTAATGTCAGGTCGTTTGATGTGCGTCGCCTGAGCGTGCCAGACGAGACAGCCAGACGGGGTTTAGCTCAAATACCAATAAAATCAAATGGACGATGGAAGGAGGGGTGCTGGAATCCACACACATTTGCTCACACACACACACATATGCAGATAGGGCAAGACATGCACGCAAACACTGTAACACGCACACACACATTCAAGTTCAATCCAAAAATACCTATTGACCCCAACTCAATATGGTCTCAGATGTGCTCCATCACTGCAGGCCGTGCCACAGCTTTGTGTGTGTGTGTGTGTGTTACTACCCTTACAATAAGACAATGAACAGACGGGAGACAAGGAAACAACACACAATACGGACACAGACATGCATGCAGGTCCAGGGTGTGTGTGTGTGCATGCGTGTGTGAGTGTGAGGAACGACAGGAGGATCACAGGGATCTAAGGCTGATCAAAGAGGCCTGTCCTTGAGTCCCTTCTGTCCACCCCACACCAGGATCATTAGCGACTACACCACAGATTAGAGAAGGAGAGAGCGGGAGGGAGGGAGAGCGGGACAGAGGGATGAAGGGATAGAGATGTGAAAGGAGGGATGGGAAGCTGACACACCACAGGGAGACTGGACACAGCACAGACCAAAGCACCCACACACACACACACACACACACACACACACACACACACACAGAGAGAGATACTCACACTACAAGTGTGACCCTGTAGCAATCCCCAGGTTTCAAGGACAAATAGACGTCAAACCGTGAGATTGGCAGGAGAGCAATCCTCTACAGGCTAGTACACACACACACACACACACACATAACATGCTGTAATTATCAGTATGGTTCACACCAGTTCAACAACCAAGCAGGCAGTATCTCCAATTAGGGCCCATAAAGGAATGTGTGCACAGCATGCACGTATGCGTGTACACATCTTTGTATGTGTCAGTCTGCTTTTGTAAATGTGTGCATGTGTTTGTGTGTGTTAGAGAGAAAGAGAGAGAGACCTGTTTGGATTGAAGTTTACAGGCGGCAGAGTGGTTTAGAGTGTCTTGGTCTTTTACATAAGCTCATGAGAAAGCTCTACAATGACCTTGACAAGAAGGGTGGGTGTTTGGAGACATACGCAACTCGGGCTCCACAAAAAAACGTTGAGGAGTTTGTAAATCAACAACTGACGCTCTGAGACTCCAAATTCAGCCTCAGAACTGATCATCAAACAGAGTAGAAAAATATAAAATACTGTCAAAGTTACATTTTTCTTTTCTTCGCAAGCTGTCCTTATCAAATATGTAAGCAATCATAAATAAATGAGGCCGGTCTCTCTGCGCCGAAGATGCGTCTTCAAAGAGCGGTCGATGCGTCTTTAAGGCGGACGATAACGCCGGAATGATTGGACACAGGAAAGCGATAGTCTTCGTTGATTCAACTCGTTAAGCTGCGTGCAGTGCGAACGCAGTCATTAGAGGAGGGGTCACTCGGGTTGTTATCTCTGGCTCTGTGGGGGAAGTGATGGATACTGACCAGAAGACATTTGGATCTTGAGGAATTATGGAGACTGGCATATTTTGGAAGCTTTTTTATGGCTTTCACTCTTCTGTATCTCCTTCCATAGAGAGAGAGAGAGAGAGAGAGAGAGAGAGAGAGAGAGAGAGATTAGAGAGAGAGAGAATGTGGGGTAGTGTTGGATTCTTACACACACACACACACACACACACAGAAAACAGGTTCTGTGTGTGGGACTTGACATGTAGACATGCTGTCCAGTAGTGATGCTGACAGGCCAAGTCTCTCTCCCTCTCTCTCTCTCTCTCTCTCTCTCTCACACACACACACACACATATGTACAAACACACACACAGCACAGACTAGAGATCAAAGTGGTTCTGGATGTTCCAACTGGCACACAGGCTACTAGCAAAAAAGACAAGAGAGGAAACAGCAGAGAGAGAGAAAGAGGGGGAAGAAAAGAGGGATACAAAACTGACATGGTAACTCTAAGGAAACACATGTCAGCTGTTCTCTCCTCTGTCCTCACTCTGTCTGTCTGTCTACGTGTCTTTTATCCCCTTCTGTGTGTGTGTGTGTGTGTGTGTGTGTCTGTCTGTTTGTATCTGCCGATATCTTTCTTTTTCAACTTCACCTTCTTTTCTTTCTTTTGTCTATTAGTTTTTGCCCCCCTCTCTCACACCGCCCTAACCCTAACCCTAGGATGTGAGGTACACGGTACACAACCACTGCTCCTCAACCCAACCAACTGAAGCCAGAATGATCGCTGATATGCAACGGCAACCGTTGCTTGTGGGTAAGCATGGCTGAGGACAACAGACAAGCAGAGTTACCAGGACGACGGCTGGCTCTATATCATGAAGACATGAGTAGGCTTCGGGGAGAGAAGCTACGACTGGAAAGGAAGTGGGAGAGAAATTGAAGGAACGTTGACTTCAGTCAGGCAACTGGCCTTCACACACACACACACACACACACACTGTGCTGCAGATGGGTGGAGCGCTCAGTGGGCTCTGGTCCTGATCTGCTGCCACGGTGACAGATGCTGAGGGAGAGATAGTCCGGAGCAACCAACAATGGGGCGCGGGCAGTCCCACACACACACACTCACACACACACACACAGATGCCCAGACATGGAAACTGGACAAAGCACACACACACATACCCATGCACATGGAGACTGGAAAAGCACAAAAACAAACACACACTAATCCATACACACAGACAGGCATGTACATGTGCACACACTGCAAAAAAAGATATCATGTCATTGGGCATGCATCCATGTGTAACAGACAGTTGTCCTTTTATTGGCTTCAAACATCAGAAAAACAAGATACCATCTCGCACACAAAAAAAGACCACAAATTCATTCACACATAGACACACACACATGCGTGCACACTCAACTAACTCTTGTCACCTTGAGAAATAGGATTAAAATGAAACCAGATTGTGCCACCTGCACGACGTGGCCCAAGAGCAGCGATAGCTAACACCCACATACACTCCTTAATCCAGAGACACAACCGTGTCTGCACACACACACACACACAAAACAAACACACAATCGACCACACAGATACATGTGCATGCCGAAACGGTAATACAAGAGACAGTAGATAACCTTCTGCCAACTCATGCACACTCACTCTCCACTTTCCACCACCCCACCCCTAAATGTGTTGTCTATCTCTCCCTCCATCTAACCCCCTCCGGCTTCCTCCCGCCATCTCTCCATCTCTCTCGCTCCCCAATGAGAAACTATAAGAAAACTAGTGAAAGAGTGCCACCAAGTGGCTGAGAAATATGTTCACATGTAGGCCTGTAAACCTGTCAAAATCGAATTCTTGTTTTGAGAGTGGGCATTTTACACCTTAAAATGTTTGTGATTTTGAGGATTATTGGGAAAATAAACTTTCAGATATTCTAATATGTTTTTACATATTCTTGATACTTTTGCTATGTATGTAAACACAGTGTTTTATCAGATTCAACAAACATTTCATCAAATGTAGTACTGTAAAATCTAAATAAGATTTTCTGTTCTGTAAACCAATTGATAATTAACAGATGAGGTGCAAAAACAGAAATAACTGCATCATAATTCCAGCATATCCTGCCCTTTCCCTTCTCTCGTTCTCTCCATCTATTCCCTCTCCTCCCTCACCTCCCCGCCCTGTCTCGCTCAATTACTTTCTCAATACACCTGTCTCTGTCTGTGGTTTGTGTTCTAACAGCCAAATCGAAGAGGAAAAGAAGGTGGGAGGTGATGGAACAACAACATAAAACTTGTTCGAAGACAAATCACAGATGACAAGAACAGAGGGAGAAGAGACAAAGAAAACAAGTTCTGTGCTTTCCCTTAAGGGCATCTCTTCTGAAAGGAGAAGCAGAGGGGGGACAGAGAACTCAAGTGAGTGTGTGTAAAGCTGTAATGGAGAAAAGGTGACGCAGGTTGGGATCCAGGGAGTAAGGGTGGGAAGGGGGAGCAATGAGAGAGGGGAGTAGAGAAAGAATGCAGGAGCTGTGAGGGCAGGGTGAGAGAAAACAGAGACTAAGGGCCAGAGAGAGTTGTTGTAACACTTATGTTGTTATCAAACTGTTGTTATACTGTTATCACACAGTTTTTAAGTTGTTATTACAATGTTATTACACTGTTATTATGTTGTTATTACACTTTTACAAATAGCCTACAAATACTTTGTTACAGTCCTCAAGTAGGTATCAGATATACGATAAACTAATTTTGATATGTGATTGGCAAAATTATTTCCATGTAGTTGTGTTCGCATGTGTTGCATGATCAAGTTGTACTGTACACTTTGTTCTACTAAACTGGATTGCATTTCCTTCAATCAGCCACTAGATGTCAGCATCGGTCCTGTTTTAACACTGGCGCTGCCTGTGACCTTGTTCTGCAGCTGCCGAAAAACACAGCTCCTACTATTCTCCCAGACTCTCTCCGTCTCTATCTCTATCTATCTCTCTCTCACACACACACACACAGACACAGACATAGACACACACACACCTTTTTCTTAATGGTCCAGTCCCCTAAACACACACACACAGAGGACAAGCCGAACAATGCATTTGGGACAGCACGTTGGAGCATAGCGTCACACTGGTAAGGATTGCTTAAAGCCTTTTAAAAAAGCGTAAGGTGCGCTGCAGCTCTAACTACGCTTTTACTGTGTCCGATGCAGCGGCTTTTAAACTCTGTCTCATTCTGTGTTGGTTGGTTCACTTGGTCGTCTCATTCTCACACCATTGTCCCTTCTCTCTCACACTATTTTCTGACGTTCTCTCTTCCTCTCTCGAAATGTGGCATTAGCATGTTTGGCCATGTGTCTCCAATTCTCCCCAAAAAGATTTCTCATGGTCGTTAAGGATTTATATTCCACCTGCCTGTTTAATATTCTACTATTTTAAGTTAACAGTTTTTTTACAGTTGGAGGTATTACCAGCGTCTAAATGTTTGTGGTAAAAAAAAGCTGGACATAAAGTGTATGCTAATAGGTTAGGCTGCAGAGATAGTGTTTACAATAGTTGAAGCGGATTAATCACGTTGATCGACATTGTACGGTAGCCTAGCTACTACACTACCAGTAAATGTGTAGTGCGGTTGCAGGTAAGCGGTTGTCTTTGCTAAGTGACATTTGGCTTCCTGAATAAACAGCAAACCCAACACAAGCTAACACTATAGGCAATAAAATGCGAGCACACATATGCCCCTAAGACACCACACCTGTTCTATGTAGTATGTAGCTAGGCTACTGGTCATGAGATGGGTGAGTAGGCTAAGTATGTATATGACCAGGGAAGAACAGGAAATTATGACAGATAAGTAGTCTGCCATAAAGCATATATTATACAAAAAGTGTTAGCAAGTTATGCTAGGCCGCTAAAAGTTAGCATCAAACTAATATAGACCAGGCTATCGGGTACGCTAAAGCTAGTGGAAAGTTGGCTTCGAAATGTTTTTCTGCTAGTTTGTAGTGAAGGTCAGAGGGGAGCACGGAGATTTGACACCCAGTGAGAGAACATGTTCAAACACTTCCATTCATGCAAACTCTTATAAGGGGGAAGGGGGGGGGGCAGACGGACATAAATTGACTAAATTTATTGTCTCACCAAAGGTTAACTTGAGCTCAGACAAAATAGGCTAGTCCTTTTCTTCGGCAGGATGGTATGCTGCTACAGATTGAGTCGCTTGCATGTTCTTTTCCTTAGCGATTTAGTTTTTTTCCAAGTACATTATGTAAATTGTACAATGTTTTTGTGGTCATTTTATTGACGTTGGCAGACGCAGGTGACAGTCGGGATTGCCCCACTCAAACTCGACCAGCAATTGTGTCATTTACAGCTGATTTCTTGAGTCATGGATCACACCGACTTCGGGTGCTTGTGGTTAGGTGTTGCGCTGTGCATCCTGTTACAGACAATGGCAGTGACTACAGGACCTGTAGTGTTATTCCAAGATGGTAAACTGACGTCACTCTAATCTCTGTATCTCTCTCTCCGCCCTTTACTTTTGTTTATAGCGCAGAGGTAACACTTTGCGCTCTTCAGAGGACAACTCGCAGGGCAGCAGCAGCAATATCTCACACTATCTGACGTTACCAAACCGTTGTTCACATTTAGCAACACTTTCTTTTTATACAAGCCACTCTCAAACAACAGTTATTCTCTCAACTAGACACACTAACGTCAGGCTAACTCAAGGGTGATAAGGGCCTTGAAAGGACAATGATGGAAATGATGGGTAAGAAGACCAACTGCATTTCTGTTTGTGTATTGGTACTTTTATGCTTTAGGGTATAGGGTTAGGTCTATAGAAGTGGATGGAAGGAATGTTGTTTATGATGCTGCTGGTGTCTGCGCTCTGTGTGGGTGTGTTGGGGGTCAGGGTGAATGTTCCAGGTAGCTCAGTGGTAGAACATTTGATTGCAGATCAGAAGGTTACAGGTTTAAATCCTCCTGTAAATTGCTTTGGGTGAAAGCATCTATTAAGTGATTACATTGTATGTTGGGGATATTTGGTGTAGATTTCCTTGACAATGAGAGAAAGTTGCAGAGGCATAGGTTTGTTTTGAACACGGGTACAGCTTTTTGCTTTTATAACTAAGGATACAGCAGTTAAATATAACCAGTAGGACCTACTGAGGACACAAAATGTTCCCTGCGTGTATGTGTCATGCCCTCAGAGGAACCCATGGTGTGTGTATGCGTGTGAGTGTGCTTATTCAAATGTTGAAATGATATCAGTAATCATGACTCATGATTAAGTCAAGTCAAAGGCACCACCTTTTGGTCCACAAAAATGTTGGCCAACCAAAAACGAATACAATGATTCATACTCCAGTTTTTGCTTGAGGAACTTAATCACAGTCATTCATGATGTGGTCGCTTAGAGTTAAGGTGGTAATGTCCATACAGTATAATGGCTAATCTGGTAGTAAACACTAACCAGGCATATGGGAGAAGTTGGACAAGCAACTGTTGTTCACCTTAACCAAGGTTTGACAGATGAACTTCGAGGTCACACACACACAGCAGAGATTGCAAAAGGAGATTTACAGCATATTGTACACACACATAGACTGGTTAAAACTGGAGTGAAACTGGAGCATGCACACAAGGAAAGACAATACACAGACAAACACATTCATTCACCAGCCAACACAGAAGACACTGTGGTTCAACACCAAGAATGGTCTCTGCTCGTCATAGCAGTCACAACTCCTCTTCGGCCCAGTTGTGTTTCCACAATGTTAGTATGTAATATTAAAACAACATTTCCCAGAGTTGTCAGAGTGTAAATAGCTGAAAACATTTGTTGACTGCTGATCAAACTAAACTAGTCAAATGCCATCGCCAGTTGGCGACTTTGGCCCTCTCTCCCAGCAACAACCCCAAAGTGACCTTTTCACTCAGACTCGTTGGCTGATTGGATTATCCAGGAGTGTTGATGATAGGTAGGGATCAGACTGGCAATTGTAAGGGGGATAAGTGTCACATGCTGGTGTTGCCACAAAGATACCCCCCCCAGTGAAAGGATGGGTTGTGTTGAGCCGGGTTGACCTGTGTGGGCTCTGAAGCTCGTTTGACTAGAAAAAAGATGCTTAGAACACAGTTATTATGTTATTGAACCATCCAGTCTTTTCACTGACATTTAATATCGTCCTAATAAGCACCAATACTCAACCCCTCCTTCCCCCCCAGTTTGTCCAATGGGAGGAGGCGCCGCTCGGCTGTACAGCGCCCTGGCCCAGCCCCTCGACCTGGCTCCCTCTGACCATCCCAGCCCTGCCTACCAGGACCCCCACAGCGGCTGCCTGACCCCCCCGGAGCCTGTAGACCCCCTGGATCTCCTGAGAGAGTGCGAGGAGGCCCTGAGGGACCGACCCCCCCGCCCGCTGCGTTCCTTCGTCAGCGCCCGTGATGCAGACGGCCACATCGCCCCCAATGGGTCGATCAGGGTGTTGCAGTGGAACATACTGGCTCAAGGTACATTAAAAGGAGATCATTGAGACATTGTGATTTGGCCAGCAAAGGCAACTGTAAGATCCATCGGTATTGTGGGTGGTAATACATGTAATAAGTCATAAAAGTGGACATTGTTAAAGTTGTGGATAACTTTGTCTCTTTCTGTCTCCTTCACACTCACTCCCCCTTACCCTACTCCTCTTTTCCACCTCTCTCTCTCTCTCTCTCTGGTTTTGTCCCTCAGCGCTGGGTGAAGGAATGGACAGTTTCGTCCACTGCCCCTTGGATGCCCTCAACTGGGCAGTCAGAAAATACCTCATTTTGGAAGAAATCCTGACCTACCGACCTCACATCCTGTGTCTTCAGGAAGTTGATCACTACTACGACACCTTCCAGCCAATCTTGGCCAGCTTGGGTTACCAAGGTCACTTCTGCCCCAAGCCCTGGTCACCTTGTCTTGACGTCGAGGGCAACAATGGGCCAGATGGCTGCGCCCTCTTCTTCGACAAATCGTACTTCGAGCTCCTGGAGAGCGTCAACGTCCGTCTATCGGCTATGCTGATACCGACCAATCAGGTATGAGGGCTAAAGAGGAGACATGGTAAAACACTTACAAATTCAAGAGCTCTCTTCTTAAGTCAGCATATCTTTCCGCAGGTGGCCGTGGTAACTACACTCCGTTGCCGGGCGACAGACCGACGCCTGTGCGTCGCCGTGACGCACCTTAAGGCCCGCAGCGGCTGGGAGTATCTCCGTAGCGCCCAGGGCTCCGACCTGCTCCGGCACCTCCAGAACATCACTCAGGCCCGGGACGTCAGCGGCGAGGGCCCCTCTGACAGGGCCTCCGGCACCCCCCTGGTGGTCTGCGGTGACTTCAACGCCGTCCCCACGGAGGAGGTGTACCGACGCTTCGCCGCATCGCCTCTCGGCCTCGACTCGGCCTATAAGAGGCTGAGCGGCGATGGCGTTTCGGAGCCAGCCTACACGACCTGGAAGATACGGCCCACAGGAGAGTGCTGCAGCACGCTGGACTACGTCTGGTACTCCCAGGACCAGCTTAGGGTGGATGGCGTGCTGGACATGCCCACAGAGGAGCAGATAGGCCCCAACAGACTCCCGTCCTACAACTACCCCTCGGACCACCTCTCACTGGTGTGTGACTTTAGTTTCACTGACCGGGGAGAGTGAGGGAGGAAATACAGTGGGGGGAAAAAGATGGAAATGTAGTGCCATGACTGCTCAAGTCGTCTCTTCTACTGGAGTGTGAGCTCTGGGGTTAGAAAAAAAAGGAGGGAGAGGTGGAGAGAGTAAAAGAAGGAGCAGCACCTGACTGCCTCTGTTGTAAAGTTGTTCAGTTGGTGGGTGGAGAACCTGCACATGCTCCTGACCTGGGTTGTCTTGGTGTTCCACAACATCAGAACACTGGGGTGGATATCACACACAGGCTTGCCGAGACTTGAGAGAGAGTTTCGTGTGGGAACACCCTTTAGATAATAACGGTCTAAAAGCATTTTGGGTGACAAATCATCCATCAAGCACAACTGGTTTGTACAGAAGTATGTGTAAGCCTTTCTCTTATCAGTCTAGTCTGTCAGTCTTACCCTGAGGTTACTGTAGGTGTGTATGCAACTATGTTTAGCATTTTCTTTACTTATACCTGCTCAGAGGTATTGAGTTGAGTGAGATAAGTTCAGTTACCTCAGAAATTGGACATACATACAAACACAATTTTATTTTATTGTAAGTTTTAAGCCACAGGAGTACATTTGATAAACTGGGGTTGTGAAAGTATTTGGGAAGTTACAAAAGGTATTGCACAGATATTGATGAAGTAGTCTGACCCAAGTTTGGAACGTGGTGCTACAGATTCAGTTGTTTTATGTTCGAAGCCGTTAATTCACACTACTTCTAAGGACTACATTTTTCATTTTAGAAATGGTTTTATCAATGATTCTGTTTTATGGTGCAATGTAACTAGACTACCTTTTGCCTTGTAAAATACCCCAAAAATAAAATGATACAAAATGAATCCCAGGTTTTTTCCCCACACCCTCCTTTTCTCCCAACTTGACCCCTGAGTTCAAATTCACCCTTTTCTCTACATCTTCCTCCCTCTCCATTATTTTCCTGTCACACTTCAATTAACAGTACAATACTGAATATAATCATGAATCGATTTTAATCAATTCAAATTGAATCTTAATGTGAAGTGTGAGGTCATTAAAGAGACAGTTTCTGCAAGGAAAGACCAACGCAGCCTTCCATGGGATTTGAACCCAAGACCCTTAACGCTCATGGTACACATGCTTATCCACTGAGCCATCAAGGACACAAGGAATTATGAACTCGTTGACAATACATCCTACAAGGTGAAGTGTGAGGTCTGAAGATGAACGAGATCTAATGCAACAATCCCCAGGATAGAAACAGTTAGCACATCTGTGGGTGCTTTCAAAACTGATCGGCTTGACACTGGGTCCTATCCAGTTGGGAAAGCACTTATAGATCTAAAACATGCAGTCAGTTTTGAGCATGTGGTTCCCCATAGACTCAATGTTAGAGCTAGATCTGCTAACTGTTTCTATCCTGGGGATTGTTGCATTAGATCTCGTTCATCTGGATTGGTGGTAATGGCCATGTGATCTGATTGCCAATCAACACAAACGATTGCCAAGTGTGGTTCACAAATGAGTGAGTGATTATGACAAAGTGTGACCTCAACATGCAACTTTTGTGGTTGTAAGGTTGGCTAAATGGTTAGAGAGTATGACTACAGATCAGGAGGTTGGGGGGTTCATATCCCCCAAGGTGCTTTTAGATGAAAGCTTTCAATTGAACATTGAACTTCCGAGGGATATTCAGCAAGGCCCTGGTGGCCTAGTGGATATGCATGGGCTCTTGAGTCCTGACCCCTCCGGTTCAAATCTGTCTGGAGGCAGTGTACCCCATGCTGAGTTTCTGGCATGCAAAATGTGATAGTATCTCTTTAAGCAGAGCACTTTTTAAAAGATAAATACTACCTTCACATGCTGGGCATATGGGGCCCCAGTGGCCTAATGGATAAGCATGCAGACAAGCAAATCCCAATGGCATGGGATCAAATCCACCCAAACCCTCGAACCCAGAGAAATCCTTTGACTGAGCTTGCTCTAAGGTCGCCCCCAGGGTGTCGGGGGACTGGTGTCGTGGGTTCAGATGAAGCACAGGGCGTGGTGCCAATCAGATCCGTGAGCCCTAGATCCCTGTGACCGCAGCGCACTCCCCCGACTGCACTCCCCGACTGCCAGCAGGGATCACCCAACTGTCTTTGTCAGTACCCGACTGTCCCACCAGGAAAAACAGTTGGGAGAGGGGATCTCGGGAGCCGGGAAAATACATTTACCATTTATCAGTTTTATATATAAGTCCAGCTTTTTTTCCAAGTCCAAAAGCAACAATTGAGTTGTAGGAAGATCCTTCAGCCACATTTGAACACAAGTGTGAGGTCATTAAAGAGACGTTTTCTGCAAGGAAAGACCAGTGCAGCCTTCCATGGGGTTTGAACCCAAGATCCCTTATCGCTCATGGGTACACGTGCTTATCCACTGAGCCATCAGGGACACAAGGAAACATGAACTCGTTGACAATACATCCTTAAGGTGAAGTGTGAGGTCATTAAAGAGACAGTTTCTGCAAGGTAAGACCAACACAGCCTTCCATGGGGTTTGGAACCCAAGAACCTTAACGCTCATGGTACACGTGCTTATCCACTGAGCCATCAGGGACACAAGTCTATATGAACTCGTTGAAAATGCATCCTTGAGATTAAGTGTAAGGTCATTAAAGAGACCATTTCTGCAAGGAACGACCATTGCAGCCTTCCATGGGGTTTGAACCCACAATCCTTATCTGTCAGGGTACACGTGCTTATCCACTGAGCCATCAGGGACACAAGCATGTATGAACTCGTTGAAAATACATTCTTGAGGTGAAGTGTGATATTATTGAACAGAAGGTTTCTGCTTTAATCGGGGAAGATCAGAAAAAGCATACATGGGATTTGAACCCAAGGCCCCTTCTGAAAGGCCTTAGTTTATAGGAGTCACGCACTTAACCAGTGTGCTACCAGTGACCCAATACATCAGCTTACATGACGCTCCCACTACAATGTCTCCCAGGAGACAGCAGATAAACTCACCACTAAAACCTATACCACTAGTTATTATGGCACAGACTAAATAAAGGGGGAGGTGTTGGAGACCTTGTATGTGAACGTTAATTAGAACTACCATGGGTTTTAACATTTCATAACTATAAGAAGTTGATTCTTTTAATAATGATTAATTTAGCAGCTGCTTTCAACCAAAGTCAAAACACAGTGGAGGATGATTAGGATGAAAACACAGTGGAGGATGATTGATGAAGTAGTGACATCTTAATCTGTCATCTCATGCTCGAACCACTGAGCTAAAACTAACTGCAACATAACTAGACTAACTTGTACCTTGTTGTAAAATACCCCAAAAATCAAATGATACAAAATGAATCCCAGTTTTTTTCCCCACACCCTCCTTTTCTCCCAACTTGACCCGAGTTTAAATCCAACCTTCACCCTTTTCTCTACGTCTTCTTCACTCTCCATTACTTTCCTGTCACACTTCAATTAACTGTCCAATAGAGTTTGTACAATACTGAACAATCGTGTACAATCGTGAATACATTTTTAATTGATTCAAATAGAATCGTGAGGTACCAAAAGATTGCCACCCCTACCATCTAGTGGTGAAAGGGGTTCCATTTCTACACGTGAAGACAGTTGATCCGTGTGAGGTCACTAAGGTGATGAGGTCACTAAGGTGATGAGGCTGGGCCTTCCCAGATTGAAGCACCTCACCTTGAACTCCTCTTTAGTAGAGGTATGCCCTTGCTACAGTTATGTTGATATCATGTTTCTGCAAGATCAAACTCCTGGATTACTCAGGTGATGCTGTGTACATACTGTAGATTGTCTATCTACCAATTGTTAACTTTAATTTTAAAGTAGAATGTTGAATTTTCTACAGCAAAGATAGAAAGGCAAAAATAATTTGCAAACACAACACAATGGTTTCAAATGTTTTTTGTTTTTATATTTCAGTAAAATCTACTTGAATACACTTTGAAACAAGAGTACAACAAAATAGAATATACTTCAAATGTTGAATATACAAACTAGTTCAGTCTGAACGCAAACATCTCTTTCTCCCTCGAAATCGGTTAACTAGGAAAGGCAAAATGCAGTGGACATGTCGGGGGGGGGTTATAAACTCATGCTGCCGAACAACCTGTCGATTTCAAATAGCTAGAAGCTAGAAGCGTCTAAAAAGGGCAGTACAGGGTACCCAGGTCAGTTAGTACAGATAAGGGAGGTGAGGGAGAGTTAACATCCCACTAGGAGAAACTCCAGGAATTCAGCGACAACAGTAAATCCATGGGCGAGCCCAATCAGAAGGAACTCTTAAGAGCCTGACCTACACTGAGAAAACGATAACAAAATAAGTGATTCTGTACTCCTCAGTAATACTGTGCTTGGTACAAGGTATTGTTCGTCAGAAAAAGTATGCAAAGAAAAAAAAAGCTAGATTAGCTTATAAACAAACAAGAAGTCATCAAAACTAAGGCTGCTCTTGTTGTAAAATTCGTAAACTGTATAGTAGATATATACACATCAAGTCCCTTTTCCTTTACTTGCCTTCCAGGGGCCTAAAAGCGGTCTTTCCAAAAATCCCTGGTGAGTGTGTGTGAGTGTGCGAGCGCATTGGTGTGTGGCAGTGGTGTGACACTGGGTGTGTGTGTGTGTGGGGTAGAAAGACATCGCACCTGGCACTGTCACACAAGGTCTGCACAGTGATAGTCAAACTAATTGCTGGTTTTACTTTGTCAATGCAAGAGAAACACACAGGCAAAAAAATAAAGAACGTTTCTATACAAAGTGTAACAAACTTCTTCCTCCCCTTCCCAGTTCACATTCTGGTTCATTTGAATGATTTGCCTGTTGTAGTGTTGCGGTATCCCTTCCGATTTATCTTTCCAAGGAAAGACCGTTAAAATGTAGTGATCCCAGTTGGTCCCTATGTCTAGACAAGTCTCTTCAAATGTCAATTGCCGGATTTCTATGTCTATGGGTTCCACTTTGGGAACCGGAGATCTGAGAAGAACAGAGGTGGACAAGCCCGAAAGAAGGGAGGCATGATGGGAACTTTCGTTTTCAAAGTGTCTCAAAGTATTTTCAATGATAAAAAGAACAAACAAAAATGTGGGGCCAACTTGTACTGTGCCCCCACCCTCCCCTACAGGCAAATAGGGGTGGTTGGGTGGGCTTTGATAGGTGTGAGTTTGTCTATGTGTGTGTTTGTGTACGTCCACCAATCCCCCTCAAGTCTCTTTGTTTTTCTCAGCATTCCGGCTCTTCAGATTTGATAACGACAGTGCGGACCTCCCCGCCTGCCACTTCTGATAGGGTGACGAGTGGCGTGACCTGGGCGGCGTCCTGGTTCACTCTGTCCGCCCCCGTCTGGTTGGGCCCGGATAGGACCGGTATCAGCTGGACCGCTGCCTGCTCCGCCCCAGTCCTCCCTCCCCCTCCCGCCTCCCTGCTCTTGATGATGCTGCTGACGATGCGGGGCGCCACCACCGCCACCGTGGGATTGGCCGTCGTCATGGTAACCACCGGAGTCCCGCCCGCCTGCGACACCACCAGCTGATGGTGAAGCTGATGATGATGATGTGGATGCGTCTGCTGGGCGGGCACCGCCAGCCTCATCACCTGGGTGCCGGCCATGGAGACAGGGGTCAGGGCACGGACAGTGAGGGGGCCCCCCAGGAGACTGATGCCCTGGGAGGAGCCCCCGAAGCCAGACTTGGTCTGGAGCTGGCACTGAGCCAGCTGGTGGGCGGGGATGGTAATGATCTTGGCTAGCTGGACGGTGATCTTGTCTCCATTCTCCGCCGTGGCAGGGACCATGGTGGGGATGGTCTGGATCATGACCTGGCGGAGGGGGGGGAAAGAGTCAAACGCGTCACTTCCTGTTTAGCAATCTGACTGAATGGCACCACACTGTGGTGGCTCAGTGTTGAGGAACTGAAGTGCACAGGGGTCATTGTTTACCTTCTGCTGGGTGTTGGCGTTGCCCGTCTGCGAGGTGAGGAGGGTGTGGCCCGACGTCATCGTAGTCCCTTGAGACACAGCAACCGTGGAGATTTTCTGGCCCATCGACGTCGTCATGACCACCGGTACCTGCATGGCGACCCGAACCGTCCTAAAAACAAGTGGGGTCAGTGACGAGGGCTCCGACCTGTTTACAAGTCAAAAGTGAGCCTACTAACTGGCACAAACATTAATTGTTTTTGTTGAAACTTTTTTTTGTTTTTGCATCATAACTTTTTTTCTCTAAAAACCATCAACCAATCATACACAACTATACTTGGATATTAGTAGAGACAAAGATAAGACTTTGTTAATAGTTAATCATCTTTATCGCTACAGAGCATTTATAAGAAACAACTAAAATCAAGTGAGATTATATCTTTGTAAATGCCATGTGAGGGGCCTCAGTGTGTGGGAGGCAGGTACCTGGGGCCGGATGCAGTGGGGATGATGGCTGTGTGAGAATGTTGCGTCTGCATCCCGTCTGTCGCCGCAGAGACAGTCATTATCCGCTGGACTCCCGCCGCCAAGGCCCCTCCCCCTACCAGCGACACCTTGCTCCCCTTGACGACGGGGGAGTGGACCACAGCCCTGGCCCCGCCCCGCAGGATGTTGGGCTTGTTGGAAAGCTCGACGGCGCTCAGCAGCGTTTCGGATGGGGGCGGGACCCTCTCGTAAGAGGCACACTCCTGGCCAATGAGATCATCGGAGTCCGCCTTGTCATCGTCGATGATGACAATGTTCTTGGGCATCTCCTTGAACTGGTACACCAGACGTTGACCTTCGACCTTGGCTAGGATGCCTCTCTGGTAGTAGTATCTGGATGGGAGAAGGGGGAAGTGGAGACTGATGAGTCACACAAATCCCATGTTCAAAGTGGGTTTTCAAAACGGGTGTAGAAAAGCCACACAAGCGCTCACAAACACGCCTCACCTAAGCGCCCGGCCCATGGTCTCGTAGTTCATGTCAGGCTTGTTCTTGTGCTTCCCCCACAGCTTGGAAACGGCCTTGGAGTCCACCAGCTTGAAGATGCCCTTCTCCCTCTGGGTCCACTTGATGTACCTGGGACACGTGTTCTTGTCCTGGAGCAGGTCCAGCAGGAACTCCCACAGGTAGGTGGTGCTGCCAGCTGGGACACAAACACACAGGTTCACCTTCTATGCTTATTTTCATGGCTGATGCTATTGCTTGACACAAGATCAGTCATTATGACCAAGAGATGGCTGTTAAAATACATTTATGTTGGGATGGCAACAGATACAAAAGATAGCAAGTGTGTTCCACCTTTCCCCTCTCTGGGTTTCTTCTTAATGCCGAGGTCAGGTGATCCGTTGGGTATGGCTGCGTGGTGAGTCTTGGGTTTCCGCCCGGCTACAGGGACAGATGACCAATAAAGTTATTCAACCAGAATCGGATCAACGTCCAACCCCTCCTTGCTGTGTTGGCAGAAAGTAAACAAACTGATACAAATATGTCTAGTTAGATACATAAGGGCCATGAGGGCATTGCACCAACTTAAGATATGGTTTTAAGTCTTCCGTACTGAAATGTTGTCTATTATAGTCCTGCCTCCCCGACAACCACTGGGAATGGGAGTATTCATTGGTTGGTTAGAGTGAGAGCTACATTATGGTCTGTTGTGTGGGCTGACCTTTCTTCCTCTTGACAGGCTCGTGGTCAGCTTCAGGCTCCTCGATGAGGGTGACCTCCATGGGGAAGTCATCCTCGCAGTCCTCCGTCGACACCTCCACCACCGTCTCAGTCATGGAGTCGGGCCGCATGGCGGCGTGCAGGAAGTCCGGTGTGGCCACGCATGCCGGCACAAACACATCTGTGGACGGACAGAGGTGAGGTGGGGGGGGGTTAGGTAGGATTTGAATGTTGTTTATGAAAAGCTATTAAAAAGGCTGCATGGGCGGTGTTCCTGTGTGTGTGTGTGTGGGGGGGGGTCCTACCTGGACTGCGGTCCCCCCGCAGGCTGGAAGGTGAGTCCATATGCAGCAGGGCCTCGGCAGCCTCGATAGTCTTGTCTGAGCAGTGGATGATGCTGCTGCCATGGACAGACGCTTCCACTGAAACACACACAAACACTTGTTAGAACCCGTGCACCGGAAGGGGGGCACACACTCATACAGGTAACAAAAAACATGTTAGCAATATTGAACACAACACTAAAAACCTGCAACAGTGATGGACACATTACTCGAACACATCACTTAAATTCGCTTTCTCGTAAAAGAAAACAGAAACTACATCACAGAAAGAAACCTCTCAATGGTGCCCCCTAGTGACCTAAAATACAATTGTACCTCTAGACTGATTTAGGATCAGCTCAATTTTGCCCAGTCCTGTAAGCCAGTGTGACCTGCACAGCCAGACTGACGCTGACACAGCAGACGGGCATCATGTTACCAGCCGGTCCGTCCTCTGACAGGTCCGTCCTCTAACCCCAATAGTTTAGAAACAGCCTTCTTAGACATATCCTTTCCTTCCTAATACCTATCACTTAACTGTAAAGAGCTGAAAGGTAGTGTGTGTGTGTGTCGAGATCCTTCCAGACTACTATGTAGACTAGGAAAGGAGGTGAGAAAGATGTGAGTGGGCCAGAGACAGCTCATCCAGCAGACTGACGACTGGAACCCAGAGCACCTGTTGCTGTTGTCAATCACTGGGGGAAATGGGAGGAGAAGGGGTGGGGGCAATATCAGTTTACTTTCTACCCTGTCCTTGTTTGGATATCTGAGGGGAACAGAGGAGCTATCTTTAGGCTGTCTCAGTCATTCAGCCCTACACACACACACACACACACACACAAACAACATAGGAGAACACAGAGCAGCTATCCCATAGGCTGGACTGCCCTTGAAACCAGGCAGATCTGCTGAGATATTTCCACACAAGTTTGGTATTTGGTGTTTGTTTGGTTATGTACTACATGCATAAATATGCATGAAAATGAGGAGCTAGTCTGAACACCACAGACAAATAAACAATGTAGTAAAAAAATAAAAAAAATAAAGTGAACTGATACACGTGTGCATATCCGTAGACATTGTCATAATTCATCATGCGTTGTATAAAAAAATGAGAAATCTGGTACTAGTTTACCGAGCCGAGAATAGCCAGCTCGGACAAAAAGTAGTGCTGTCCCCTATGACTTCCGTGTTTACACCTTCTCAGCCTTTCCCTCCAGTTCTCTTCGAAGACGCACTCAAATCCACCTGTCACTCAATACCCGCCCCGTGCAACATTGGCTACCTCTTCGCTTAAGACCCACCCCTCTTAAACAGCTTATTGGACGAAGGAAGTACTTCGAATGATTCTCGAAAGCCGTTGGACTAATGGTGCTGTCAATCATAGCGACGACCGCCTTGATGTATAACAATGCTTCCGCCATCAACTAAAACAAAATACTTGAAACAAAAAAAACAATTCCTACAGAAATAACCTTTCAATCACTTACTACATGCAAAACAATATGTATAAACTTTAACGCTAGATGGAAAATCCAAAAGCTATGACCGGGACCCCTGCTGAAACCACAAACTGCACGGGTCACGACAATCCCTCGTTTGGACAACGGAACCATTTTTGGCAATGAAATGTTGAGATGGAATAGAATAAAACAAGAGCATGAAATGACAGATAATAAACATGATGAACATTTCCCCAAACATGTAACCTCATGCTATTGTTAGAACACTATTTAGCTTAGGGAAAACTGTTGGTGGAACGTTATTCAATATGACAAAAAAAAAGATTTCCATTTGCAGCGGATATAAGATCACAAAAGTGAAAACAGTGAAATCAAATATGGGCACTAAATTTGAATTCAGTGGCTATTTACATTTTGATGAGAAATATTACAGATGTGTGGATACAAATAAATAAATCTACATGCCCTTCCGACTCAGACAGCGTGGCAAAGACGTAGGAAAGACAACATCTTCCACACTTCCTGGTTTCTCAGCAGCTAGCTGTGAACCGTTATTCCGACAAATATCGAAGGCGTTATAGTGCATGCCGGTGTGCAACAGACATTGTGTGCAGACTACAGTCCAAGCTTGCAGAAAGACGGAATAAACAATACTTTATAGCAATTTAAGACGTGATGAAGAAATTCGGGAGAACGCCATGCATGTTGCTAGCCAAGGTGATTACTTCCTGATCTGCCCTCCATTACTTCACACAACTACTTAACGGATAAGAGCGCAGCGTTCGCCATAAACATAGGCAAGACACGTTACTAATCGCAAACTTGATGAGTTTGAAAGTAATTTCGTTACGTTACCTGCTCTGATGAGCAGATCGAGTTGGTTTGCGGGCCCCCCCTCATGCAGTGAAGTCGCCATGTTCTTCCCTTGCTGCAGATTCACATTGACTTAACTGAAATGCATTGGCAGCCACTATCTCAGATCACTCCGCCGTCACAGGAAATCTCCTCAAATTCAGCTAAACGCATAACAGCCACACTGCGGTGGAGAGATATCCTTCCGCGGCTAACACAGGAAATCCTCCGCCTCTTGCGTAGACTAGACGTCAACAGGAAGAAAGCGACTACCTTCACATGACGATTCCTACATTATAATTTACCATCATTTACACTACGTTCAATAATAGACAAGGTGGATTTTGAAAAAACAACAACTTTATGTCGGCTTCTTGATTCGTAAAAAAAGGCTTTTAAAATCTAATTAAGCTTTCATAGTTTGTTTTCCTTCAAGCTTTTCATACACTCTTTTATTGATAGTTTCGGAGAGGAGTGCTATACTTACATAATTTGAAATTATATAAATGTAATTTATAAATTATTTTACGTTTAGATGTTAATAGACTTCTGCTTATATCTTCTTACAAAATGTGTTTAGGTAACTCAATACTGGAAGACAATCAAGCAAGGCGTTGACTGTAAATGTCGATATGTCTAGAAGTGTCAGTCTTATACAAATATTACTTGTGTAAAACTGGTTGTTGTGCATTTTATTATGTTGCGTGTGGATGTCCACCCTGCCAAGAAAAGTATATTATCGAGCATGATTCTGACTTTAACATTTATTTTATGTTTGACTACCAGGGAAAACCACTAGATGGCAGTGTCTACAGTGTGGCTGAATATGTGGTAAAAGTTATTGTGGTCATACGTGAGTGACCTCAAGTTCTGCACATCTTGCTGAAGCAGTGGTGTAGATAACAAAAATAAAGTGTCAACATTTGCCATAGAAATTAGACTCGGACTGGGTGTATCTCACACCAGTAGTGTGTGTGCATGAGCGTGCGTGTGCACACATCTAGCTCCCTCTCACCTGTCTCCACCGTCTCAGTCTCCACCTCTTGCTCGTCCCCCACGTCATGCATCAGGTAAGTCCCGTCATCGTACACAAGTACCTGGGCTGAGTAGCACTGCTCCAACTCCTGCCCCAGCCCCGCGCCTGGAACCTCCTCTACAATCACTGCCTGGTACTCCCCTTCCACCTCCTCCTCCTCCTCCTCCCCTCTCCAGCCCCTGCTTCCACCTCCTCCTCGTAGGCCTCCCCCTCTACCTCGCCCTCTGCCTCGCCCTCCATCTCCACCTCAACTTCACATTGGCCCTCCTCCTTGAAAATAAGGGATGGATGGAGGAGAAAGAGTGTCACAGTATGAAAACGGTTGTTGGACAGAGAAGCTTTGGCAAATAAACAGGGTAAACAAATATGTCCAAAAGAAAATAGATACATATCTAACGATCTATCTCATTGAAAAATGTAATGCACTTCAGAGACAAGGGACGAGGTGTGTGTGTGCACGTGTGCCTCACCTGTTGAGGGTCTTCCACTGCGGTGACATACTCCAACACCGCCCCTCCGCTGTCGACGAGCACCACTGAGGTCATGATGCATGCCCGTCCAGCCCTGGCTCAACGCCTGCCCCTCGCACTGGACCTTCTGTGTGGCTGCGCCCGGAAACACGCCCAGCCAACACCGGATCTCTGAAACAAACAGAGGGACATGAGTTCCTTTGATAAATACCCAAAGTGAAAGATTTAGAGATTTTTTGATTCGGTTTTGTAGCCACAACCTGGACGATCAACAACCTCGCAATCCCTATGCTCTCATCTGAGGACCCAATCAGAATGCAGTCCCAGGCTTCTGTGAGGCCTCCGACCTCCCCCTTCCCATCTCCTCTCTTGGCAACCCAACACAGGAAGTGCCTGTCTACTGAGTCAGGAATCAAAACTAAAACAGGAAGTTAGCTCAGTTACCTCCCTCTTGGTGTAGAGGATGGCTCAGAGTGGGGGCCGGGGGCACCATGGCAACCATTAGCTATAGAGAGGGCCTTCATTTCCTGCTCCGTAGTGCTCCGACAAGGGGCGATCAGACAGACAGGGGTGAGTACAAATCGCTCACAAACACTTCTGTGAAAAGCACGGCAGGAAACTCACTGAAACAGAACCGTCGTCGGCTCTTTCATCTGGTCTGGATCCCAACAGCGCTCCCAGGAGAAGAGAAGGAGAGCACCATGTCTCCTCCACTCACAGCTGGTGAGCCGCCTCTCCTCTGTCACAGTCACCCAACTCTCTGCCATCTATAATAGATAGGACAGGCTGGTGTGATGTTCCCCGAGACTGACCCGGGATCTGTTCTAATGGAACCTCCTTCATTCATCAATTATTCATCGGCACACAGCTGAGACAGATTTGGGAACTGGCTCAGCCTGGAACAACCATGCACACTGTTGCTCTGGTTCAGTGTGTGTGTGTGTGTGTGTGTGAGTGTGCGCAAAAACAACGAATATGTGAGAGAGAGGCAGAGTGTGTGTGTTTGTGTGTGCATGAGAAAAAGAGTCTATACTTGCAGTCGCAAGGCCTTGAAGATTGCATTGTCTGCAGGTTTCAATTCCATTGGCACTAAGATGATAACCACAGACGGGAGCTTCATTAAAATGATGCTGTCGGAAAAGCGGATGCCAGCTCTCTGTTGATCTCTCTCTCTTTCCCACACTCTGTGCCTGGCTGTCTTTCCCGCTCTCTTCCTCTATGGCTGCTTGTCTGTTTTGTCTGTCCCCATTTTTTTGTAGTCCTCACAAAAATTACCCCCAAAATAGAAATAGATAAGTGGTTCGTCTTAAAAGTGAGTCAATCTTTAATCAATCTCTTTTTCTTTACAATACAGATACTGTAGAGAGATAATCCTTTAAACACTGAGTCATTCCTTGGACAAAACGAGGTCTGAGACACGATCCCACTTTAGAGACGGCCCACCCCTCCTTCACGCTCTCAACCAAGCCCAAAGGGCTTGACGAGCAAGTCTGCCAAACTAGACTTTCCACCAGCAAACGGGTCCTACCAGACCTACAGGCCGGGAGCCAAGACGACAGCTCCAGGACGCTGCCCATACAAACCCTTTCTAGGTTCTAGAAATCAACTTAGAACCAGGGTAATAAATTGCTAAAACCCCCGAAGAGCAAGACTTGTGACACTGACAACGTTTGCCACATCATCTTGGCTTGCTAATAGCAAGGGGAAGAAAAACAAGCTTAATCTAGGCTAATAAAACCTTGAGGTCATGAATCATTAATGAAGCCAGTCAGCGGTGTAGCACTAACTTGTAAAACTGTCCATAAACATAGAATGCAGGGAGGCCAGTAGGACCGAAACAAATCAACCACTTGCAGCAAGTTGGGTAACTTACCTTGAAGGAAAATACTGGCCATGATTCTATTACAGCAGTTCAGGGCTGCGATATTGAAAAGTAATTCCGCGTGCTAGGTGTCACCCAGTCTTATGACTGGTTGAATTCTTGCTGGGTCATCCTGACCACTCTGATACAGAACTCCACCATTCCAGGGAATAGGAAAAAGTGTGCCCTGCTGTACTAGAGGATCATATGATATTCATGCTCAAATAGAGGGGGGGGGAGGGGGGGGGGTGGATGGGAGAAATGTGGTCTAGCCAAAATGGATATTCTTCCACATTTCTCCCACCGGCCACATCTCCTCTTCAAATCTCTCATCTGCTGTGTTAGCATCCATCCCTCCATCTCTCTTTTCCTCTGGCTCCTCTGGTCGCTCCATGCGGTAGAAAGAGCCTTCTGAGGGCGACTCAGCACTTAGAACGAGCCCTGCCCCCAGATCACATGATGAGGGTGGAACACACACACACACACAGTGTCACATGATCCAGCAACAACTGAGCTTTTGTTCAGACGGTTGCTAACGATACAACGCCCTGCCTTGTGCCGTGTCCTGTCATCTCCCTGAAGCTCACACACACACACGCAGATGACTGCAGTTACACACAACACAGTTATACACAACACACAGTTACACACAACATAGTTATACACAAACTATATACTAATATGAACGTCCACATGGAAGTTTAAAATACACCCAGACATTTGCAATGATTTCAGTTTACACAACACGATAAACTCCTTCAAAGATTGTGGAATATTGCTAAATCGTGACTGATAACCTATGACACGCAGACCTATAACTATAATGCTATCATAAAGCAAACCTCCCCAGACTCTGTCCTGCCATGAACCCTCTACCTGAACAACAACAGTGATCTTCTCTGACTCTGAGCATAGTGAGACACACACAGGGTCTCTATTTCTCCCTATCTCTAGCCTATTCCAGCACTGACACCAACAGATTTTGTGTAATTTAATATCTTCATCTGAAGCCACACCTCACAGCTGCGGGGGTTTACTGAACTCAAAGGATGACCTAAAAAATATTTTGAGAAAAGACAAAAAACATTCCTCAAGAAGAATTTGCACAAATACTCTAGTATAAGACTGAGGGAACTGCCATTGCTGCGACATTTGTGTAAATGATTTGATGTTCTTTTGAAAACAGCCTGGTGTATCAAAATGAGAAGTCTTAATGTCTCATCTTACGCCCAAGTGTGTGTGTATGTGTACGAGAGAGACCTCTCCACACTTTGTAAACAGCAGTTCCGTTGTTCGACAAGTAAACCCAACACTGTTGCTTTCATAGCCCCAACCCCATGTTACCAAAGTAACCATCAGTCCTGCCACTGATCTCAGCCGGCTCTTTGGTCAAACAATAACGTTAACTAAACATTTATGCACAGACCAGCCAGCCTATAGCAAACATTACACAAGGCATTCAGCATTTCACCACAGTAGGACAGGAGAGATAAGAGGGTTGGACTAATAGATGTTGAATGTCAGTTAGCCTACCCATGTGGCTTTGATTTCCATTCAAAATATAATTGGTCTTTTTGTGTTTATTATACATGTTCTTCCCTCATTCTTAGTGTAAAGCATAAAAAATGTATAAATAACCATACTGCAGTAGGATATAAATAATATTCCAAGAGATATCAAATCGACAAATATAGGTGCAACTGAAGTTAAAATCGTTGTTTAATTGACTTCGTTTATTTTGGTAAAGACTAGACAAGTATGCTCGATCGCAAACCTGAAACTTAACACACACATGCAAACATCTGAGAATATCTGGCACCAAACACATTTTTGAGATATGTTGGCTTTAGCTACTCTCTTTTAACAGAACACGTCTTATATTTCCTAAAATATGGATATGAAACTTGAAGTAACATATAGCTACAACTGGATGCTTTTCAACATCGCCGTCGATAGGCTATGTAATGTAATGTCAATGCCAACAACAACTTGGAAAAAAGATAGCTAGCATTAGCTATCTCAGTTTGGGCATAGCTATCGCCATACAGCGTGTTTAAAGGTCTAGCAGTTTGCTAGAAGAACAGTTCCAGTTGGCTAAGAGTTTGTTTACATTCCTTTTTAATAAACGTGTTTACGAGTTCATACAGCAGACGGGCAATTGTTAGTTGTTAGCTAGCTAGCCACCTAGCTGAGCTGGCTTGTAGTACCACACGTCATTAAACAAGCTGCCCTTCCAAAAAGTCTGACAAGGCAATTAACTAGTGCATGTCTTGCTATTGTGTAAAAAATGTACAGACCCGAGACAGAGTTTGCAATTAAACCAGAGCTCAAAAAAGTCATTTTGCTATAGAAAAACTAAAGCCAGGGCTTAGGCTAAAGAGATACATTCCAGGCAGTGACAGCAAAAAGCATGCCTTGCTTAATATTCCCAATTACAATTAAAAAACAATATGTTTAATATGTAGCTGGCTAGTTGGCTACACTACGCAAGCTGCAGCAGAAAACATGATCTGACAGACACAGGACAGAGGCAACCTGCTTACCTGGCTTAAAATGCTTCTTCAGCCCAATAAAAAGTGGTTTGATGATGCGGCGCCTTATGCACACACAGGTAGCGTCTATTGAAAGCAAACGTTATCTGGCTACCTACGCATAGGCTAACTTACAGTAGCTAGCTAGTTACTAGTGTCCAGTGGCATGGGTCTAGAGTTGACACCCCGTAACCTATAGTAGCTTGCTAGTTTCAGCTAGCTAGTAACGAATGCAGAGTGGAGGATAAGAATCAACATGCCTCCGTTGCTGTAATTATCCTATCCGGTTAATTTGCTTTTCGATAAAATAAGAAACACAATACATTGTTGTTCCAAACAGTAAACAAAGCCATTTTTCATGGAGGCTACTGCTTGTAGATGAGAAGATCCATGGTCAAAATCACGCACCCTGCCAGCGACTGACACACACATCGTGACGTCACACGGAACGGCCACTGCCCCCCTCCGTTTCCAGAAATTACAACACACAATACTTCGCAATATTTATTGTTTCAATTCATTCCCTCTTTAAGTTTCACAGCAATGGCATTTGCGATCTGCTGGCTTTCTTGAATTAATGTATACCTGTCATATGAGACAGGCAACTTCATGCAGTGCACTGCAGTGTATTGTCTGACAGCATTGTTATATTTTATGGGTATCTTTGAGCTTGTAAACTTGCATAAGCTGTGTTTACATACCATAAACATTTAATTGTTCTAGGAGTAGGAATACATCTTACATGCAATACATATAATTACATGTAGGCCTAGGACAAAGTATATAGCACCATCTTCTGGTTAAATCAATGTTATTCACTGCTGTTTAAATATGTATTCCAAGTGTCTAAACAAGATCATTGAAATATTGACTCCCCCTGCAGGTGATTCATCTTCCTGTGATTCATTCAACAGTCAGGATTAGTGCAAAATAAGTTGATACACAAAATGTGTTATTTAAATGCATATTTACAGTTGTTTTTATTTATCTGTACAACATTATATTGTGTGGCAAAAAAACTAACACAAGTATCCTAACATACTCATCATATTTATATGATATTAAATATTACACTCTAATGTTTAGGGTCTTTTGGAGACAATTAATTAACATTTGTAGTTTATATTGTTTTCATAAAGGTTAGCAGAGTATTAGACAGTTAGCCATTAAGGAACTGACACTTTTTACTGTGGGTATATCAGACAACTTGAAATAGGCTACTTTCAACAGTAAAGTGATTAACTTTTTATACATTCAATTGGTCATGTAAATAACTTTTAATACATTCAACTGGTCATGTGAATAAATTGTAATACTTTCAACTGGTCATGTGAATACATTTGAATACAATCAACTGGCCACATGGATAACTGAATACATTCAACTGGTCATGCTTATAAATATAAATACTTTCAATGAGTTTTGCAATGGCGGCACCTTGAGTTACTAAGTAGTAATGGGAACAAATGTCTAACTTCTAAACAAATCCTAAACAAAGTGCCTATCTATACCTTAGAAAAGTGCTAGACTATTAGCAGACAAGAAGGAGTACATGGTTTATTTGACCTATGGTTGACCAGGGTCACATTAGCGTTGCTGACATTGGAACAGAGTGGAAGAACAAATCAGAGCTCATTCTAACTCTGTTGTTTGACGGTCCTGTTTCTGATTGACAGCTGATGAAAGTTCCGGAAGGCACGTCTCTGTTCATCTCACGACTGGACTGAGATCACGGCCAGGCTCTCAATGGCTGAGGAGAACAACAACAAAATAACAGGTTTGTTTAGAGCAAACTTCAACCAGCGCACTCTACTAGACCTACTCATGTACTATGGGGCCTAGTGTGTCGAGTGCTGTTCATAGAATTAGAATGAATTGAACGGACATTGCACCAAAATCCCAACCCAAATATTTTTTTATTTCACAACAGATAAATGTAAAATACATTTATATACAAGAATGAATAAATGAGTCCACCGTGAATACATTATTGAATGTATCAAAGCTCTGATGCTACCGAATTCTGTTATGGGCTATTAGCTGTAATCGTTGCTGTATCCCATTCTAGAATTAGAGGAAGATGTCCGTTCTGCAGATTCAAATTCTATGTCTTTTTGTCTATTTACCTTCGCAACTGTACTATTACATCACAGAGCAGCCTCTTTTTATTGGATTGGCCTTCTCCTGTGACGCTGTGGGCATAGGCAGAAATGAAATGGTCTGTTTTTACTAACTTTACGTAAATTTGATTAAAAAATTGTTACGTTTTGGTCATGCCTAGTTTCCTAGTTTCCATGAGCCTTGTTAATTAGGTGGTAGGTTGACAGGCTCACAGTATTCAACCCAAAATATATATATATAAATAAATATTTTTGCGCCAATCGCACACTATTATTGTACAACACTGAATAATGCCTGCCAGTTCCCACTGGTCAGAAGTAAAACGGAAGTCTTGACTTTCTAGGCCAATAGCAGCAAAGTAACAGACTAGCGTGAGCTATGGCATATTTTACCTAGCCCTCCCATGGGTGTTCCCTCCTCCTTGGCTTCCTCCGCCATCTCCACGGCTCCCTCGGAGATGCTCTCCTCGGGCAAGGTCTCCACTGCCTCCTCCTCCACCTGGACATCCGCCTCCTGGACTTCTGTGCCTTGCACAGCTTCCTCCTCCACCCCAGGTGGCACCACCTCCGCCTCCACAACCAGGGGTTCCGCCGCCTCCGAGGCCGGGCCAGTGCTGTGGCAGGAGTGGCAGTGCTCTACAGCTGAGATCTCCGGAGCTGGCTCAGCTTCCTCTACTGTCGCTTCCGGCAGGACCTCCAGGGCGCCACTGACCGAGGCCGCTGCCAGGTGGGACGCCTCTATGATGAGGGCTTCTTCCTCGGATATGACCTCGGCCACCTCAACCGCCTCTGCCTCCTCCAGGGCTGGTTCTGCAGACTCCTCCACAGCAGACGCAGCTTCAGTTGGCTCTTCAACTGCTGTGGCTCCTCCACTGCAACCTCAACCGCTGGTGTCCTCAAGAGCTGGTGCCTCAACCGCTGGTTCCTCAAGAGCTGGTGCCTCAACCGCTGGCTCCTCAAGAGCTGGTGCTTCAAGAGCTAATGCCTCAAGAGCTGGTGCCTCAACCGCTGGTTCCTCAGCCTCTCCCACCTCTTCCATTAAAGGAGTGGAGGCTGGAGCCTCCTCAGGGAGGGGGGCAGCTTTCTCCTCTGCCTCATCATCTGCAGCAGAAACACCCGCAGCAGGGGTCTCCACCTCCACAACCAGAACTACTTCCTGCGGTTCAGCCGCCACTTCCGCCACGTCTTCTGCACCTCCGACATCAAGAACAGCCTCTTCAGGGCCCTGGGCTCCTCGATCTCCCCAACAGCGGAGGCCTCGACCGGCGCTTCCTCCTCAGCCACCACCACGTCTTCCTTGACTGGCTCTAGAACTTCCAGGGATTCTGGAACTTCCAGGGCCTTCTCCTCCAGGTGTCGCAGGGCGCTAGAGATCCTTGTCTCACCCACGGATGCCGCTGCGATTTCCACTGTGGAGCTGGTCAGGATCTTTACAGTCGTCAGGATGTCAGAGACCGTCCCTGGAACCAAGGAAGAGGATGTGGCGAGGTTAGCGGTAGTGGAGTTTCTAATTCCCCGTTTTATATACTATAGACAACAACGCGAGTTATGCATTACATTACTAAACATAACATTGGTGTTTGTCATGCTTGTTTTGTTTGAGACAATATTCTAGTATGGGCTGGGTACCTACACAGCACGGTCACTGAACATCCACATGGCACTCACCTGGCCCGCCGCTCCACCATGGGGGTGGCACATGGGGGATGGCACAGGGACGTCTCTGGGGCTCTACAGGGGACTGCCAAGCCATTTCATGCTCCATCTTATATTATACATTATATAACATCAACATGACATCCAGCTAACACAAGAGGGCATTAGTAGGAAATGGCATCAGTGTATGCATTCATCCTTCAAACCAGCAGGAGGAGTAGCAAGGCTGAGGCTTTTGGCAAAACTGTTGACAATACTGGCATTAGTCTTTTCTCCTATGGAAGGAACATTTTATTTTTTTATGCCATCACTTGCATGAGAGCTACCTGTGGTCAATATATGGTTTAAAAGATGTCCACAAGGTAAATCTGTCAATAGAATTGTTGTGCACTAAAGAAGGATATGAAAACATCTCTCCACAGTGACAGTTGAGTGTGGTTAAAGGAACTGGAATATGTTTAGGTTCCAAGGAGCCGTTTAACAGGTTCCGACCTGTCAAACACAGCTGCTCTAGCCAGCGCTAGTTGTGCAGCCACTTTTAAACGGTAGTGTATTTCAGGACTAACAAAGAAAAAAATACAAATTGTAATGATATTCCTCCAAACCATAAAAATGTCCCTAAATAGATATCTATAGGTTACATACTTCACTGTATAACATATCCCATGTCTAAGTCATCCATAGGAGCATGAACAAGGCAGACGTCAGCTGTATCAACACTACAGGAAGGGGATAGCGGATCAGTAAGGTGTCTAATAGGCAACAAAATACAATCCTAAACTAGGAGCATTGTAGCAGGATGGGTGGGTGCAGACTGGATATGCTGAAACCGTTTCCTTCTGAACTGGCAAACTGGTGTGGTTGTAAATGGTTGTAAAACAAAAAAAATGCTTTTACATAATGCCAACATTAAGAAATTGATTTAAAGATGGCGGGCTGTGGACATTGTACCCTAAAGGAGAAACCCCAAGGTAATGAAGTTAAATCTGTTACGTCATAAAAAGCAATATTAAGTGCATTGTATATGCATGCAGTAAAAAAATGCAATTGAGGACGAGATGTCATGACAACGTCTTTATTCAATGACTTCAATTTCCTTATTTAGTCAGCAAAACATTCTCTAGATTAACACGTTAGCGCATGACTTGGTCGTGGCGACAATATACCAGACAGTAAAAAATGTCCAATGTTGGTAGAGAGAACAGACGTGTTTGGGGGAGGCTCATGAAACTTTCCTAGATCTTTTTTTCCACAGACAAAAGATAACAAGAAAAATAATGGAGAAAATGGCTTAGATTCTAGAGGTTGGAGACAGAAGTGTCAGGTGATTGAAACCCACCTGAAGTGGCACAAAGAAGTGTGTCGCTTGTTAGAGCGTCATACGTGCCTGAAGTGTGTGTGTTGGTGTGAAGCGCCTTGGTTACAGGAGGGCTTGAGTGCAGTGTGTGAGTTGTGGACTGATCGCAGTTACACGTATGAGCACTCCACAAGAGGCAAAGGCGGGTAAAGTAAAAATAAAAAAAGACAGGTGAAGTCGACTGAAGGGAGACTGGCATCAGTTCAACAACTGATCAACTGCTGGTAAGGTTTGACGGTTTGACTGGAAGTCATCTCCCCCCATGCACTGCTCTAAGATCAGCTTATTTCAACAATTACTAAAGGGCTCAGCTTGGCATTAGGGTGGGGGAAACCGATCTTAGGTCTGTGCTTGGGTGAGTGACCTATCCCTGGAGTAGAGGTACAGAATGTGACATACAAGGGTCTGACAGGGACGCTCATTATATACAGTACCAGGAAGTACACCCAAGGAGCCAGACAATAGTTTTATACGGTTCCATTTACAAAAAGTTGCGCTTGGCTCCCATTGGATATCCACTACTCCCTAAATAATTGAGCTGTATGACATCTCCTGTCAAAACCTTGTTCATCTCATTCTAGAAAGGTGTGAGAGCAGCACTGTGGGAGAGAGGAAGAGAAGGCTGAAGCGGAGAGGAAGGCTCAGGAGCAAGAGCTAACAGGTTTTTTGGTCACATTTCACAATAAAATGCAGGAGAATTAGCAAGCATTCCCTTATTTCATTCCCTTATTTTATGAAATCCAATGGATACAATTATTTTTGCATAAAAACCTTAACCTGCTTCTAGTGCTTCATGACATCAGGTAACTGGAGTTAGCACGTTTATCTGAATTGTCATTACGAATCGAGTGCAAACCGATTTAAATTGCATGAAATTCTGCAGCCCGATTAGTGTAATAAGTCATGTTCCCCCGTTTAAACCATTCAGTCAAAAGGAAATCAAGTTGCCATTTTGTGTCCTGGGATTTAAGGGGCACTTACATCTTTACAGCTGTTACTCAGGACAACTGTACTGTATACATTCAAAACTCCTCAACTTCCACCCCCTAAAACCTTCTTATTTACACTCCTCCTAAAAAACTGTTTGTGAATGTGTGAAGTAGCCCAAACTGTAAAAAACGGCTCTAGATTTGCCCAGATAAGAATCAGCATAAACTAAAGTGTCCTCACAGAATAAAAGTCCACCTCTGCAGTTTATTGTCAGATGTTGTAGATTTGGGTCTGGGGATTGGGTACAGCAGGGTGGGGTAAGGTAGGTAAGGGGGAGGGGGAGGGGACACCAAGACTAACCCAACCCCGTCCTCTAGGTTAACCTTTAACCTCTGACCCCCGTCTATGCTGCGACCTCAGCGGCGGGCGCCACCTCGGCCTCAGGGGCAGGGGCGGTTTCAGCAGGGGGGGCGACTTCCTCTACGACCGTACCCGCACTCTCCTCTGCAGGGGCCTCGGCCACAGCCTCCACAACGACGACCTCCACGGCAACGGGAGCTTCGACAACGGCCTCCACGGCAGCTTCGACCACCGCCTCTGGCGCTGCCTCCTCCACCACTGCCACCACCGCCTCAACGACAGGCTCAGCAACGGCCTCTACAACAGCCTCGACGACAGCCTCGACGACTGGCTCAGCCGCAACCTCTGCAACGACCTCGGCAACCACTTCGGCCGCCGGTGCTTCAGCTGCTGGGGCCTCTTCTGCAACCGCTTCAACGACAGCCTCGACGACAGCCTCGGCAACCACCTCAGCGACAACCTCAGCGACGGGCTCTGGTGCAGCGGCCTCCGCCACTGGTTCTTCTACAGCAGCAACAGCCTCTACGACCACCTCGGCAGCCGGGACCTCTACCGGAGCTGGTTCAGCAGGAGCTTCTACGGCCACGGCTGCTGGTGCTGCTGGTGCAAGAGGAAACGGAGAGCGTGAGGAGGGGAGTCCGAGAGGATGCCCTGGCAGCTAGGACACATGACACCAGCCAGAAGATTAGCATTAAGCACTAATATGACTAGCCATCAGTGGATCAGTGGCAGGAGAAGACCAGGTCAGCACCCAAAAGGTCAAAAGCCAAGAAGCATTTTAAAAGGGGCTTAGCGAAAAGGTTTTAAAACTTCAAATGACATTAGTGAGGATGAGCTCAAACAACCAGGTGGCAGAAATACATCTTCAGACAGAACACTGCCAAAGATTAGGTCCAACTTTCAGTTGACCTCCCATTTAGGCATGTACACTGTTACTGGCACACCCTTCACATGCAAATGCAATTAACAGTCAACACTGACAGGTTTATTTATATTTCTTTTACATGTAATAATTGTTGTCCAAAGACCCACAACAAGCAACACATCTTAGGTAGAATAAGGGGGTGATAGGAGGATGCTGGCATGTAGCCGGAAAGATCCACGACCATTCAAAAGTGTTGACTTTGTTTATGAGAACGAGCTCAAAGCGGTGTGGTCAGATGAGTGTAGCACATGGGTTACAAACATCCTTATATACAAGTCGAAATATAGTTTCCACAGAATGTTTACTTACAAGGCACAGCATGTGGTCAGCAAGTTTGTATACTTGAAAGACTACACCTGTCAATATTGTAAGTAATTTAAGCCTTTTCTTGCATAGTTTTTCTTCACTGACCCCTTTTAGTCTGAACAAGTGAGACCTTTATCTATATGTGGACTGGAAGGCGCTCTACAACATGACCTCTTGACCTCAGGGAGTAGCCCCTCTCATACCAAAGCTCTGCATATCAGTGGGGAAAGATTCGGAGGACGGACAAAAGCAAGTTGACAAAAAATGTGGTTTGGTGTGCATTATATGAGAGTTGAAGATAAGCACTTGAAAAAAACTCAGGACATTTTTTATCAAAGTTCAGGGTACAGAACTTTTTTCTCCCCTTTTAATGCACAAGCAAGGTTTAGCTTCCAGATATGCAGAGCCCCTGTGGACTCAAATATGCATACATTACAAAAGGGCTTTGATGTGTTGAGAAGCATGGCTATGGCTGTGAAGGTCATGTTGGCTCCTTCGCTTGGCAAGTTATGTAATAGGGTAGAGTACTGGCGTGCTGGGTAGGGATTGGTAAAAATGTGTGATGATCAGGAGGTTAGTGACTAGTTAAGAAAAACAAAATGGCTTCCACCAAGAAGTATGAGAAAGGACTACCTCAGGAATGTGTGAAGAGAAAAGCCTAAGGGAATGGTTCATGCCAGACGGTGCCAAAGTGAAAGACAGACACACATGTAGTCTGTTACGTTTGCACTGACATGCAAACGTGGTTTAGAGAAAATACTCACCCTCTTCCGCACCTGGAACACAGACATAAACACAGTTTAGAGCGGCATCTCAAGTTGTGTATTTGTGGTATGTGTGAGCCTTTGCTAGACCATGTATCCATGTGAACCCGTGAGAGGGAGTTCACTCTGACCAAGAGCAGTCTGCCACAACACCCTCGGGTACCTCGGTACGTGGACAAACTAATCACTGACGTATCGACTTTGACAGGCCAGATAAATGTGATTCAGATTGATCAGTCTACCATGTTGGCTTTGGGTTCCACCGCCAAAACATTTCGCCTCGCCCAGCGACAAAAAATCCCCTTTGCCATTTCACAATTGACAAATGAAAACAGCTATTCCTGGCTTACGAGCACCATGCTAGTTGTATGTAAAAATCCTCGTCCCTGACAGAACCCTCTTAGAGCGTCTATTTTGGAATGCGTGTCTTAATTGGTATATCAGTATATGTTTCATTAAATAGGTGAAAATGAATATTTGTGTGCGTGTGTGCAGTACTCACTCTTTGGACTGGGGACTGCTGCGCTGTCACCATTCACTGACTTGTAGGCCTGTGGGGGAAGGGGAGGAAAGGCAAGAGGACATTTTACATTCCATAGAATCAAACCTAAGAAATGCTATACCCAAACAAGCCTTATATCAACATATTTACATTCATAATTTAAAGAACATCTAGTTAAGGTCAAGAAAACTCCCCTAGATACTGTTGGCTAACCTAGACAGGCACTTGTTACAATAATGGGGTCTACAGAGACAAAGACCCGATTGTGCTCTTCCACAGCCCGATCTATGGTAACGTCTAGGCTTGTTCCATGACAACAGTAACCACTGAGACCAGTCTCTGAGGGGTGAGCGCTGTGCAAATGCACCATAAGCTTCTACTATGACACAAAATGGCCACCAAGGTACCACAAATGCTGGTGGAATTTAGGCAAATGACATCTGACTGTTACTCTTTTAAAAGTAACTTTTTGGCTAAATTTGTCGTCTCTTTCTTTCTCAATCTTTGCTACAGATTCAGAACAGCCCTGTAAAAATGTTGGGAGATGACAAACTGGCGCCGACACCAAAGGGCTGTACTTACGTAGACCGCAGCAGCCGTGATGCCTCCACCACACAGCACAACGTACACCACATTTGAGGATCCACCAGGGATCCCGAAGGACATCTGCCGTGCTGGAACCACTGAGGACAAAGTGGAGGAGTGGGGGACAAGGTTAGGGGACGGACCAGGAACCAAACACAATCACAGCTGCATTTGACAGAGAATACAGTAAGTCTTTTTCACACTCAGTGCGTTTACATGATGGTAGTAATTCGAATCTTGCTTAATTCGAATAATGCTACTCTCTGGCGGAACAGGATTATCCGAATGTACATGACGGAGAATAAACCGAATTATTGGCCGAAAGCATGTCATATCCCAGTCCGATACGTGGCGCTGTTTTCATTACAACTAGTGGTGATACCGCCATTTCCGCTTGACCTCTTCACCACTACCAACAACAACAACCATATATATATATATAAAGGCCTTTACATATATTTATGACAACATCAACATTTCGAGAAAGATGGCAAGGTGACGCTAGCTACGTCCCCTAGCTACATTTCGTGCATGATGACAATAGGAGTAGCTAGCCTACTGCGAATGCAAACGGCGATATTGGCTAGATTGATAAAGGAGAGAAGACGCCGCCGAAGGAACATGGATAATTTAATTCAGACCACCAATATGTGGTTGCACTTTGCCACAGTACCGCAAAGGTCTCGACGAACAGTCTTGATGAAGAGCAGACACAAAGTCTTCTGGGTTGTACATCGCGTTGTTTGTTTGTTTCTACTGGGCCAGCTCCTGGCAGCGACAGCCTTTTTCGACTTCCGTGTCACGACCTGGGAGGGTGGCTCAAGCATGCGCAAAGACGCTGAATCCAGTTCATAGTCCGATTAAGCGTTTACATGCATGCGTTATTCGAATTATCAATCGAATCGGACAGAGTTATCCCGGGGTGTCGATCGGATCGGATCGGATCGCAATGATTCGAATTAAGGTGTTTACAAGAAACGGATAATTCTATTTCTATCCGATTAAGCCAGTAATTCGAATGCATGTAACCGCAGTGACACACACTTGCTTTTGTGAATTGTGTACCACAACTTATTCTATGGAGCCTTATCAACTGTGAACAATATGAATAGAGAAGATTGGTGGACAGAAAACACCTGTGCCCAGTCCATATAAACGCACAGGTATATGGAGGTAATACGCCTTTTGAGAAGATGCCATCTTTAGTATGGGTAAATGCGTGGTTAAGCTTCCTTCTTAAAATCTCAATGCTTCAAAACATGATTTAGCAGTCATGAGCTTAATCAGGAGGTAGCAAGTCATTCCAGTTCACCTGTGCCCAAAGACAGCCGTATTTTGGTACGTCAACAAGCCTACCGATCCTTTAATCTAATTAACAATGGTGCTACGCCGCTCATTTCCAACACCAGAGTGGAAAGTGTTTCCATAAGCTGACCTGGACACATTTACGTCCCAAATGTTTTACAAAGATTCCTTGCTTGAGTTTTAGAGAGCCAGCCCCTCGGGCCTCACCATACCCGATGAGGGGTTCTCCTTTCCTGCACTCATCTCATTAGTGTCATTATACCATACTTCACCCCTCTCTTCGACAAGTAGGCTAGTCTATTTTGTAAGTATTGTGCAGAGGAGCTTAGAACATTGCACTTGAAAACACAGTGGAAGTCAAGGCCCTGGTCAATCTCATAATGGGCTGTTGTTGTTGTTGTTGTTGATTGTATTCTGGAGACAGTGTCAGGTCAGAAACCCTGCTTTGCCTGCTTATGGGATTGGCACCGGTGCATTATGGCTCTTCCATAAATAAAACCTCCTAACGCTACCTTCACCCAAACACTGGCTAAGCTATGTACCCAGAGATGCAGCACACACACATCCATACAAACATCTACACTCACAATATAAACCCTTTGAATGGATCTGTATTTTTTATAAAAACACAGATGGCCTCTGCTGTAATGCACAGTATACTGTATTCCTGCAGTACATAAGGAATTGGTTTCAAAGTTCAAGCGGAGGCTTGAGGTCAGATTTCACAAAAAGGAGGTCAGCATGGAGTCCTACGCCACAGTGACACACAGAAGCACACACTTTCTATATGAAGCAGTGGCACTATACATGTGTCGCGGAAGCGCACCGTCTGAACAGCAACAAGGGAACACAATGTACAACAGGCTAACGCAGGCTAACCCAGCCCAACCCCCCCCCCTCCACTTCACCCCTCCCCCTCCCTTGCTCAATCCCTCCTATCTGACATGTTTCATGGTATCGCATTTCATCCTGCACCTCTGCAGAGCACACACTTACACGGCATTCTCCCCAAGCGCACAAACACGCGCACCTACTATTCCAATAGATTTTATTACGCCATACATTTTTTAAGCAGAGACTACTAGCTTTCGTTCAGCCCCAAATGCAACACCACCATGTAATTGCCTCTCATCACTGATGATTCCCAGTCCTCTATCACCTCTCTCCTTCTCATAAATATTAAGATCTGCCCAGGGTTAATCTGATCACAGATCAGTGACAACTTTGACAATGGTGACATTGCCATCAGCTCTGACCCTGCGACACTAATACCTGTGACAGTACTGTTGCCTGGCAAGTCCAAGTGCAGTTATATATACAGGTAAGCAGTTAATCTGTGGCAGAGGTCAAACATGTCAGACAGGACACGCATGTGGCCTCTTCACGGTCAGCCCGTCAGGCCCGCCCTCCCGTGGCAACTGGCATAATGTCAAACAAGTAACATGGCCAACGTGACACACGTCTGCTATGTAGGCATGTACACAAGGAAAGTGCAGTCAAGGGGAAATATGTAACATGCTAGGCTAGGCCTGGCCAGGCTGAAGCTAGGCCTCTAGGCCGCCAAGGAGAGTTATGTAAAGCAAGGGCAGATTCTGGCTGCTCCTTCTACTGAATAGAAGCCATTTTCTCCCGATTTTGCACACATGTGCTGGCATACAACTGTGCAGTCTCGCACACACGCGTGAGCACAGGCACACTAGGCCTGAAGCCTTCCATGTCAGAAACATCAATATGAACATGAGTCAGCAAAGTAACCCGTGGTCGATTTTACTTGAACAGAAACAAAACATGCTTCAAAGTCCAAGTGAGTTGGATTCACATAGCTGTTTGCAGCTTGTGAGGTTCTCCTACAAAAACAGGAAATTTATATACCATAAGGGCCCCAATGGTCCCTGAGAAAACACTACATTAATACGAGAAAATATATTGTATAGGTTTAGGGTTGTATTGTATGTTGACCTTGGTGTTCTAAAAATACATGCCAAATCCTACAATCCCCGAGCCTGTGTACAATGTATAGCCTAGTCTCCATTCTCAACACATTCATCCATATACATTTTAAATTCGATTTTTCTAAACGGATACAATAAATGTGACGTTGTGTTCCAAATATGGAGGCCCACGAAACTTGACGCTCAAGTTATAGCACACATTCTGCTTTGTTCTATAGAATCCATACACTAGCTCTTGGACACACGTTCCCCCCGCATGCGAACATCCTCGGTCACTTGATCTCATTAATTTTTCATAAACGACGAAGTTGTGACATTGCACGACGTTTCGTGCAATCTCATTTGACGCCATTCGTTATGTAAAAACGTTTTAAAAAATCTTATTTTCGACTGATGTGCGGTTTTTTAAAGCTTTGTGCAGTAAGAACTGCGTGTTCCAAAAAGCAGGACACACCTCCCTTTGAAAAGGGGGCGTCCTGCCTCAACAACCACCGAACTAGGCCTAATGGTAGCCTATATCGACATTCAATGCGATTCTTCTTGCATTTTTACATAGTAATAATGTATTTTAATAACTTGACACAATATATATTTTGATTATGCCTCCGTGTATGAAACGGAAGCAGTGCAGTGGCAAAACGTAGGCCCACAGTGCAATATTGAGGGACAAATGTGGTAGGATACAAACAACTCGAAATATCACATTTGAGTAAATGGAGTGTAAAACAATAGAGTGTAAAAACATTCGACTTTTAAATGCATTTCGATGCACTGATCTGGACCTATGCAGACAGAGACGCATTATACGTCGAGATGCACAAGCACTTATCTAACAAAACTATGTATTGCCGTCAATATGAACAAAAACTCACCATTTCTGGATGAGGGTGTAATTGTCTTTCGTGCCAGAGGCCCGAGTCTCTGTATTGCCCGTCTGCAGAACATTTCTGTTTGGTTTCAGTGTGCGATGCGTGCCTTCAATGAGAGAGTCGAGGGATGAGTGGCTTCTGCGCACGCTGACTGAGGCGATGCGGCTGGGAGACTGGAAACTCTCAGGATGGGCAACCCCCCCCTCCTTTTATAGTCTAAACGTCACTCCCTTCTGGCGAAAGGGCAAAATAACACGTGGTTTTGGGGACTGACAAAATAGAGATACTTTTCCGGGTTGGAAAAATCTGCATATTTTAGTTTTTTAAAGTGAAGTGTTAGGGGTTTGTGCAAGGTTTCAAAACATCTTATCGGATCATGAAGCGCCTTCTGAGGTTTTGCACAGGTAGCACGCTCAGTCATGAGCCAACGGTTAGGCTATCTGTCACAGAAATGTGTATTTTGATTATGCACATTAAATCCTTATAGCCATGTATTCAGAATGAATGGACCGGGGTCCAGAATGAATGGACCGGGGTCCAGCTTCTTCTCTGCTAAATCCTAGTCAACAAACTGCTCCAATGTGTAAGGGAATAGGCCATCTTCTCTCGGAGGCTTGGGATAGGCTAGTGGAAGGTCGTGCACAGAGTCCATGTTAATTATATAAGACTTGCCCGCTGTGGGCCCGCGTGCTCAGCTTTGACTTCCAGGCCTCACGCTGACTGTAGGTCCTATGGTAATGCACGGGAGAGGATAGTCAGGCGAGAATCGCTCGAGTCTTGACGCGAGGCCAACGTGTATTTAGTGGTATCCGCGCACGCAACCAGACTTTCTATAGGAGGATCAAATACGTTTATTCAGTTGAATACCTTTCCCTGTGTTTAAAGGCAGGCTAGGCAATGTTGTTGAGAAACACCTTTTGTCATATTTGCCCAAAGTAACTTCGCGTCTTGATAGCAACAAATATATCTACAGGTTTGACGGTAATATGAAATTATGCCTCTGAACAAGATACTACACCCCAACGTTGGGGTTGGGAAATGTTGGGTTTTCAGCAGCTGACAGGTGAAAGATAAAAGTTAAAATGGTAATGAATAAGAAGAAAATAAATCCTCCTCTCCAACAACACGGCTTCCAGACTGTCCCAATGACATAGCCGGTCTTCCTCACCAGCTTGTAGTCTGTTGGTCTGCCCAGCCTTCATGCTGGCTCCCCATCACGCCGCAGCAAAGTGTAGGCCGACTACCAGGCTGGTAGAACATCTGCAGTAACCTGCTACACATGTCAAAGGACCTTATTTCTTGGAGAGCTAAATGGGCTTGGAGATTCAGAACCTCATAATGCTCATCTTTGGCACCCTCTGGTGGATCTTAAACGAAAGGATGACACCAAAAAGTTACATTAGAGGATTAAGTGTTATTCCAACAGTAGATATGTTAAACATTAAATTAAAAAAGCAGGATATCTTAGAGTTAATAGATAAAACAATGTTTCATTTGAAATTGAACTTTTATTTTTAAAATGCACATAAAAAGGTTACATTAGAGCTTGTGGCACATTCTGGGAAAAAACACCCCATCTAATGTACATGCAAATAACAACATTCCAAAATTCCCCTACAATTTCCACTATAAAAATCCCTGAATTTGTGAGGTCACAGCATATCCTGAGGAAAGAAATCAGTCAATCTGAGAGGCAGAATCAGATGTGCAACTGTTTCCATTTTGGCTTTTAAACTCCAAAAGCTAAACTTTAAAAAGTATTCCTTGCAAAAAAGAATGAGGCCCTAGAGTTTCAGATAAGGAAGTCTGCTGAGAGAGCCTTCTCCTAGGCAGTGACATGGTGAATGTTGCACTAACATAACACATACTGTGCGCACACACACACTTGTTCTCTGTCTGTGCTGGTGCATGTGTGTTGCAAGGATCGTTTTAGGGTGGTTTGTGCACACCATGTGACTTGAATCTGTTTCTAGAGGCTCATGCAAGCGATCACTCACTCTCTCCCTCACCCACCCACCCACACACACACTGACTCACACAGCATGACAGTCTCTCCACCCACACTAATGCACAAGACCATAACATGACTGCATCACGTTGTTTTCTAGTGCATCCACAAAGAATCCATTTGTTCCAGTGCAAATGTTTTGGCAAAATTATTCAACATTGATTATTTATTGCATACAATTTAAGAGTCTTAAAACCAGTACATCAAACCTAGTTCTTAGAAAGAGAGTGCTGTAGACGGGAATAAAGTTAATATGTTCATGTGCATGACCAGGCACGACCACGCACAATCCAAAATGGATCCACCATCAAACCTGCAGGTCCGAACTCACTCAACATTACTCCAGTCTTTCAGACTAAAATATATGAATTTCGTATACCTGCTAATCATACCACCCGCCCATCACAGAGGCTGTCCCTGGGCAGGAACGCAGTTAAGTCTCAGCAGGTGCACGACCACATGTTCTTCTCCGATTTCTTTTTAGCCGGGATTTTGAAAGAGCTTGTGTGTCCTCCAACCGTGCTCTGCTCTGGCACCCTCCTCTGTCGGCTCAGTCTGGCCCCCACAGCTAGGAACACAGCCTCCACGCTCTCCTGCTTCTGGGTTCCAAGCCCACTTCCTCGTCCTCCTCGTCCGCCCACGCCCTTCTCCCCCTGCTCAGGGCTCTTGGCCGAGGTCTCGAACAGCGTCATGCCGTGGGCCTCTGAGAACTTGGCCGCCTGCTCCCTGCTCACCTGCCGCTCGGCCCGGTCGCCACGCTGGTCACGGAGGTCCATCTTGTTGCCCACGAGGAACCTGAGACAAAGAACACCGGGGAGGCCGAAAACTTTTTAAAGGATTCCTCAATGAGATCTTTAGAAAACATACAGGGTCAGTATTGACACTTCCCCCCCCCCACGCCCCACCCCAACCCCCTTCCCCCCCTGCCAAGCTCGCCAGCTGAACAACCAGAGTCACAACTAGCATCTTCTAACTCCTCAGCATGAACATGTGACTGGAATGTTGACCCTGGGACCAACTCCAGCATCAAACCCTGACCTCTGTTCTACCCTCCTGACTGTCTGGGATGGTTCCACCATGTCACTGGGACAGACAGAATCCTATTTGATTTGTCTGGATGCACTAAACCCAGTGACGCCGATGACTTCATTGTTAATCGCTCTGACGCCGTGATCATGATAATCGTGACAATGATGACCCACCATGGGATTTCCTGTCCGAGGGAATTCTGGCGGCACTCCTCAATCCAGGCAGGTAGCCCATGGAAGGAGGCGGGGCTTGTGACATCATAGACGAAGAGCACAGCATGCACGTTGCGGTAGTAGTGATGCACCATGGACTTTCGGAAGCGTTCCTGGCCTGCCGTATCCCATAGCTGCAGCTGGGGTGGCACAACGAGAATGTTGTCAACAAAATGATTTGAGTTTTATCCACGTTCCCACAGCACTAACCAATAAGACACTTTCACAAATCAAGAAAGATATGTAGTCATTAAAATGAGTAGGAGACTGGTAAATGAGAGTATAGGACTACAGACCATGTTCTGCTTTCTCAGTGTGGACACTTTAGCATGTGTTTGTGTTGGTGTCACAGCTCCCTGCACGTGTGTATGTGTTCATCTTGAATGACTAATGGTATTCATCTTCTTCTAAAACAAATTCAAATTCATTCAGGGACACTTCCTCAAATCATGTGGTTGGCACAACACGGAGAAAAGAAGAACATGGGCAAACCCTCTCCTCCCATTTGAACATACAAAGCATATCACTAAACACATGTACGTTTTAGTTGGCTTACTTCCAGCTAATAGTTTTGGCTTGCTTTGGAGACTGCAAGTCACGGTTAGAAGAGGAACGGCTGCATATAAACTTCTTGAGCATGTGTCAGTAGCAATTAAATAGGATAGTTCTACTCCGATTGTAATTTACAAAGAGCCTTATTGATCTTATGAAGGTATAGCTGGAGGAAGCTAAAGTTTAAACAGACAGTGTCAAACGAGTTGGACTGGGCACAGCCTTTGATTTAGACGGGTCAACTTTGACTTGATTATAAAGAGACTAGAGTACGCCTAGTTCATTTACTTGTTCATTGTACCAGAATGAATTAATACACTGCACATCATTACAGACAGAACATTATAATATAAATATCAATAAGGATAATTAATGTAGTTAAAATGATTAATAAACATAGAAATGTCGGTGTTATATCTCAGGCGTTGTAAAGTGTAGGCTACAGAGCGTAGACTGTTTTAAAGTAGGCTACTTGATAGTTAAATTTAGTTCAAAAATAGAACTATTTACAGCACTTGTAACTACTTCAAAGCGAGCATACTTAAAACAAAAACCGTGTTTTGCGCACTCAACCCGTAGGCCTACGTAAAAAAAATGTCCCGAGTTAAATCAGTGTTTCTTATTCGGTGACACCAAAAAACGAAATTACCTTGATTTTCTCGCCTTGAATATCGAGAACTCGCTCACGGAAATCGACTCCTATCGTTGCCTCCGTTCTATCCGGGAACTCTCCGGCGCACCAACGGTGGGTAAGGCAGGTCTTTCCAACATCAGAGTCACCTATCACGATTATTTTAAAGATCCGACATCGCGCTGGAATAGAAGAGACACTGCTAACTGAGTTGGAGAACTCCAATGAGGAATCCATATTGGGACGAAACACCAAACGTGACAAACAATCGATCAATTAATTAATTTCTTGTAGGCTATTTGATAAAGGATAAAACTCCCGTAATCTTTACGGCAAATTGCTCAGCATCACTGCAACTGTATGTGCAGTCTCTTGTAAAGACAAACGACTGCAATTCCCACTGAGTGTGAGTGCGCTTGGCAAGCAGTAGGCTCCTTATTTTGACAGCGTGGTAATAAATACTCGCGAGAACCAGAAGAAAATGTTCGAAAATTATTTCGAAGTAGGCCTAAGGTGATTCTCTTTCACTTTTGTTATGCCTCCGGAGTTTTAAATTTAGGATAATCCAGCGACCGGACTCTACATTCCCCTTTATCGGCCAAAATAGATTTAAGTTTATTAAATAATTTATTTTAAATATATATATTTTTTTAAACATGCAATATTGGAATTAGGAGAAATAACAATTTGTTATCATTGCCCCACCACCCGCCCCCCCAAAAAACTCTTATCATACAAGAGACCACAGGTTTAACTTCATTTTTAAAAATACTTTTATTGCATTGTATATTTGGTACCTCTTAGGTGTTTGTCAACAGGGGGTAGTTGTCTTACATATGAAAAAAGAAGGCAGGCTGATCTTTAAATAAAGGGAGAGGAAAGAACACAAACCATCCCTCACAACCAAGTCCAAAGTATAATACGTTCTAGGGCAGTGGACACACACGGTTGTGATTCCTGATTCCATCTGACTATTTATATACACAAAAACGCAATTTAAAAAAGCTACTGGTGGTCTGTTATCATTCAAGATCCTCAGGTGGCGCTAAACACTGCTAAAAAAAATCACACTGCGAAGAGAAACTGCTTAGAATAAAGAAAGTAAAGAGCTTTCTGTTAGAGAGGAACGAGACCGTGTTTATTGATGTAGTGTTTGGGTATGGGTGGGTATGACACAGAATTCAGTAGGACTGACGGGTCACAGGTCATCGGACAAAGATAACCATTTCCATACAGTTTTGCTAGACCAAGAGAAATCTGTGTACAGATGGCTAAAACATTTTTTGCCCAAAATCCAAAGCTATACATCACCATCTCATTGTTAACACTGGGACCCAAGTAAGAGGTGGAAGGTGAAAAGAAAAAAATGAGAGAAAAACACATGTCAGTCATACTGCATTCCTGGTAACCTTTTGACCTCTGCCTCCACAGTGACCTCTCAAACGTTGACCTTTTGACCCGCTTCTGATTGGATGAGGCTTTCCAAAAGAAAAAGCAAGGTGCAGGACATCAACACATTGGACCTATTCTTCTGACAGTCTTAATCAAACATTTGGTATTAAGATTAGCATTGTTATTAATCCCACTTTACATCCATGGACTACATTTGCCATTGGCATGATGGTTAGTCCAACCAGTCAATCCAGATCCAAACATGTGCATTGCAGGGGACTGTAGGTCCTAACTGTTGGCTTATATATGTGAGCACAAGTGCTAGGTAGCCACTGCCAATTGAGTTCCTTTAAATACAGTCTTAGTCAAACTCAAGTTCAGAGTGTGTAGAGGTACCCAAACAGTCACCATTATTGAGGAAATGACCAGGGCTGATCCTGAATGTGACAGGGCACAACCAGCACCCCTCACGTCTGGGCTCCTGGGCTCGGTGACATTTCCACTTGATCCAGGAAGGGAACAGCACTGGATTTCAATAGTCCACCATTTGTTTACGTTCTAGAGCTATGGTACACTAAAAGTGAGACGCTTTGGAAGTCAAATTTAGAGTTTGAGTTTCACTTGCTGGATTTATTGAAATGAAAATGGCTGTGCCCATAAAGCACATGTTTATATATCTTTTTCTCTGTCATATAAATAAGATTAGTTTAAAACAAGGGAATTGTGGGTCAGGATGCAGCAGTCGGTCTGACCAGCCCCCTCTTCTTCCAGACAACCGCACAGTGTTTCTCGTTGTTCATTGTCTCCATAGGAACTGTCTATCTGCTTTGTTCATTCAACAGTTTGCTAACCGTTCCCCAGTTTCAGTTAGAGTAGTCGTCAGCAAGATTAAAAAAGTAAAATGGGCATTTTTATTCTCTCTCTCCTCTCAAAAAACAACTGTCACACACACAGGCCAGTTGTTCGTGTCCGAGAGGGAAGCCAAGCTTCCACAGGGAACGACCCAACCCACTCCGTCTCTCCACTCCGTCTCTCCAGAAGTGGCTTGTAAATGGCGTTCGCCGTACCCCAAGGCTCCGCCCTTGGCCCACTCCGTTTCTCCTCCGCCCCGTTAGCCCGCCTCTGCTCACATGTCATTGGCCAGTTCCTCAGTCTCAGTGGAGACGTCGCCATTGGCAATCTTGGTGTTCTCGTATCCAGGGGGCATGAAGGCTAACGTGTAGGGGTAGAGCTTGTGACAGTCCGTGCGGTACGACTCCGCCTTCTCCTTTGCATCTCCTAACGTGCCATTCCGAAGGCCCTCCAGGGCTTCACTGCAAATCTAAAAAGGGAGCAAGAAAATACATTTCAATAACATTAGAAAATAAAATATCCCTACGAGTCCGTGAAAAAAGCATCACATACAAAATGGGTCAGTCTTTTAAAATAACGGTTTGTACATGACTAATGGCAAACACACCTGAATGGATCTGTTGTTGAGAGACTCGTCTAGTGCGGTTGCTAGCTCCACAGCCTTGCTCGCTGTCGAGGAGTCCAGGTACACCATCATCTTAGCCGCTACAGGAAGAGAGTTAGTGAGGGAGGAAAAGAGGTACAGCCGTCTTGTTTTGTAATCAGACGTTTTGTAGGAAGGGCACATGTAAATGGCATTTTGTCAAAACAAATCCAGTTAAATTATTTAGAAGGACCACTATAATACATCATACATAATACCCTAATGTGATGAAGCTAATTTGAATTAATTAGCACTGAAATACCTCTAAGTAAACTACTAAATGCATCATGTCATGTTAGTAATGTGCCCCTAAGCTGTCACAAGTCTCTAAGCAGTTACTATCTGTGGCTAGCTGGGTGTGTGTGTGTTGCCCTACCTGCCACTCGGTGTGGTATGGAGTTGGAGTGCTTGGTGAGGAAGGTGTCGTTGAAGCTCTTGGCGTTGCTGTCTCCGAACAAGCGCGTGATCTCCTGCTTGAGCACGGTCCTCACAGCCGTGGCCAGATCCTTCCTCTCAGAGACTGACACAGGGACGGGGGCAGAACAGGGAGAGAGGAGGAGACACGAAGGGGGATGGATAGGTAAAGTTTCAAGAGAGAGAGAGAGAATACAGAAGAGAATAGCAGAAAAGGTGAGAGAATTAAAAGGTCAGAAAGAGAGACAAGAGGGGGATACAGATGAACAGATCTAAATCCAAACACGTGGACCCACATACCTCGCTAATCGTGTAGTATTAAATCGACTGTTTGGGGGTAACAAGTGGTTTCCTCTCACCTCCGTTGAAGAAGCGCACTAGACACTGGTGCAGCCAGGGGTGGTCTGGATCTATGGCCACTGCTCTCTTCACAGATTGCAGCATCAGCAAGTATTTGTCTAGGGAGGGGGGGAATGCACGTAAGAGCATGCTTTGCTATCACCAGCCAGCGGCTTCCTTGGAATGAAACGTTTTGTTGATGCCCTGTGTGTGTTTCTGTGTAAACGGTTCCTGCGAGTGTGTGTACCTTTCCTGAAGTAGATCTCGAAGGCCAGCAGGTGAGTGTCTATCTTATCTTTAACCAGGTGCTTGAGAGGCGTGATGAACTTGACCGCTTCCTCCAGTGGGTTCTCTACCTGGTGGGGGACACGAGAGGAGAGAGGGCTGTCAGGATTAACACACACACACACAGAACAGACCAATCGGGTAGAAACACCCAGTGGATCCAGTCGCGCACCTTGGCCAGCTTGTCGGGTACGAGCTCCTCCTTGGGCCCTCCGACCTCCTCGTCATCGTCCTCCTTCTTCTTCTTCTGGTTCTTCAGCTGCTTCTCCTTCTCGGCGTTCTTCCTCTCCTCCTCCAGCTGGGCCTTCTTCTGCGCCCGCCTCTCCTTGTTCCTCAGCTTCTTCAGCTCCTTGTCAGGCACGTTGGCTGCAGGACGGAGAACGAACACATTGGATCGGCATGCGTGTTCACCAATACACACAGACGGACTGATCATACATCCTCCCACCCTCTAGATAACCCCCACCCCTCCACACACACACACACACACACCTGGGTCAGCCTGCAGCTCCTTGTTGTCGTCAGCCAGCGGGTTGTCGTGGAGACAGAGGTAGATTTCGATGGCGGTGCGTGCCGCCTTGTAGTAGAAGGGGTGCATGCGCAGCACGTCCTCCAGCTGGAGCAGGTCCACGTAGGAGCGCAGCGTCATCTTTCTCATGCAGTAGGTATGGAAGTCAAACTGGTCGTCCGTGATCTCCACAAAATGCTGACGGGATACAGGGAGGGTGGTTACATATACTAGAACATCAGTCAACAACAGCCTACTTTACACCCTTGTCACAGTGTGATATAGCACTAGATTCAAAATGTATCGTTCTTTTGCCCTTGAATGACTTTGTGCCGGTCTAATTGTATTTGATGGTAATTCATGTTTTAATGTACGCATTGGTCAACGGTAGTTGTTTTTAATAGTGCTCTATATATAATACATTGAACATGTATTGAAGAAGGCCAGCCGATGTAAGTGAGAAGGACTCACCCTCTCGATCTCGTGGCACTTCTTCAGGGCCTCCCCGTACTTGTTCATGGACTTGTAGGCCAGAGCACACTCCGTCTGGAACCACATGCACTGCATCTCGTTCAGGTTCTCCACCGCCGACGCTCCCTCCTGGAGAACATGGGGAGACCAATGGAGGAGTAAGACACACACACACACACACCATTATCTGTTTCCAATTCACCCACCGAGAGCTAAACATATGACTAGCACACACACAGACACACACACACACACACCACCTAAACATATGACTAGCACACACACAGACACACACACACACCTAAACATATGACTAGCACACACACAGACACCGTTGTCTGTTGCCAATTCACCAAGAGCTAAACAGATGACTAGCACACACACACACACAATCGTCTTCCTCACCCGAGTGAACTTGGAGCACATCTCCTCAGCCTCCTTGACCAGGCCAGCCTTCAGCATGTACTTGGCACACTTGGAGTTGATGAAGCGGTCGGCCGTGTCCAGAGCCTGGGCCTCGTCCATCCACTGGGCCGCCTCCTTGATGTTCCCCGCGTGCTGCACAGCAGACACACACACACACACACACACACACACACACACACACACACACACACACACACACACACACACCACACACACACACACACACACACACACACACACACACACACACACACACACACACACACACACACACACACCACACACACACACACACACACACACACACACACACACACACCACACACACACACACACACACACACACACACACACACACCACACACACACACACACACACACACACACACACACACACACACACACACACCACACACACACACACACACACACACACACACACACGGGGGGAAATCATCAGAGAAGGGAAATGGTAAGAAGGATTCTAGAATGTTGGAGGATTAGACTGTTCTAGAATGTTCTGGGAGAAGTTGGGGGATGTTGATGGTTCTACATGGGGTTTTTGAGAATGTTTACATGAGGGAAGTAGGGAATACTTTTGATTTGATTTGTGACACACACATGCTCTTACCTTGTATATCTTAGCTTTGATGAGGAACAGTTCTATGAGTGTAGGCGTGCTCTCGATTGCTGTGTTAATATATTCCAGCGCCAGGGTCTGCTGGCCAATCATGTTGTAGTGTTGGGCCAGGAAGTACTGCACCCAAAGCAACGTCGTGGGAGGCTCCTCCTTTCCGTCATCTGCAAGAACCCATACCAACACAAAAATGACATTTGAACAAATAATGTATGTTTCTCAAATCATGTTTTCTTCAATTCAGTTAGTTACAATTCATTGTGAATAGTTTTTCTTTTTCCTCACCGTTCTGGTTAAACATTCTGCAGCTGTTTAATGACGTTTCAAAGCCCACAACTAATTCTTCAATGATTGAAACCTGCAGGAGCAAAAAAAGGACACATTGTTGATGCTACTATGTGAGGAGGAGGCTGGTACTGACTGAGTGTGTGTTCCTCTTTACCTTCTCCTTGTCATGGTAGAGAGACTTGAGGGTGGTGAAGACAGGTGGGCAGCCTTTACTGAAGTTCATCCTCAGGTAGCGGTCAAGACACTCTCTGAACTTCTCACCTGAGGTGAGACAATGAGAAGGAGATGTTTGTGTGCGTGCATTCACACGCCTGAAGTACTGTCAGAACTACGATCTTCCTTGGTTTTCTCCTGCACACTGTGTTGGTTTGGATAAACGAGTCTGCTAAACTAATCAAACTTAAACAACAACAAAAAAAAACACCTGTAAACTTAATGTCCCTTTTTTCACAGGTACCAAAGAAGCAAATGAACGAACCAAGTTCATATGAAAGAAGGCACGTGATTGGTCATACCAGACAGGAAGTTGAGGGGCAGTCTCCTGGGCACCAGTCCTTTGGGGTACTTCACCCACGCATCTTCAAAGATTTTCTGTCTCTCCTCCACGCTGCCTAGACGCCCACCGCCACAAAGGAGTGAGGTCAGGATGAGAAATCCATACAGCCAGAGGAATTTCTTTCAATAAATGTATTTCAAAAAATTCCTATTATGAACTGTGAAAGTCAAATTAAGCTTGAGAAATTGTAGCTTGTTGCATTCGTTGCTGTGTAGTTTAAGAGCAGCCTACCAGGCTTCAGGGCCTTCTCCAGCCCATGGTAGTAGGACCAGTTCTCGGGGTTCCTCTCCAGCAGACTGCGGTACACCTGCGTGGCCTCCTCCAGACGATCCAGGTTCAGCATCAGCTCTCCTGGAAGGATCAGACACACACCATGCAGGAGGTGACCTCTTATACGGTGGCGGCACACTGGAACACCTCCCAGTTCACGCCACTAAACACCCACCTCGCGTCTCCTCGACAGCCAGCTTGTCGCACATCTGCTTCTCGAAGGTGGTCAGGTGCTCCAGGGCCTCCCTGTGGAGGCCGGCTTCCCGAAGCACCTGGTTCTGGTACAGCAGCAGCTCGCTGTACTCGTAGTCCACCTTGTCGGGAGACGTCTGAAAAGAGGGAGAGGAGGGGGAGGGAGACGAGGAGAAGAATGTCACCGTCAGCGTGATCATTGGGGGAGCCAGGAACTGAGCTGGGAATTGCTTGCTGGGACAAAAGGAAGGAAGCAGCCACAATGTAGAGTTGCCTCAACAGATAGATGCTATGAAATAATACAACATGACAGAACCAATAATAAAAAGAAAGCTCATTATGCAGATGGTACATGGTATAATACTGTCCATGGTCCACATCTGCACCATTCCACGCTCCATGTTTTGGCTACCCCCAATGTTTTTGGGGCCATCTCGTTGTTTATGATCATTGACCTATGCACCTTTTTCTATTTCTTGTAAGTACCTTTGGATAAAAAAGTGTCTGCTATATGATTACATCTAAATGTAAACTAATTCACACCTCAGGTAAGTCTGTGGTGAAAAGAAGTCTGTGCCCTCATGAAGTTTCCTGTTTGTGAATGTTAAAAGCTATTGCTTCGATTGCTTCGCACGTTTTAACTCGGAGGTTGGACCTTGTAAGAAGTGTTAGTGTCTCAAAACAGATTTGCAGTGGTAAATAACAGTTTGCTATACACGTCTGCAGTAGGGTATTTGTTCTGTAAAAAAAATATATATATTGTTAACTTGGTACGAAGTAAGACCCAACTCCTGTACCATTTTTGCCTCTACAATATAGTAGGTTTTGATATCACACTGGACCTGTGGTGAAGACCCTAACTTATTCCCATGTGACTTGAGACGTATCATACTAGTACAGACGTGATACTATTGTTTTTTTAACACAGATTTATACTCTAAAATACTGTATTGTGTCACCACTGGCCAGAAAGTATTAAGGAAAGTGTGTTCTCCATCGTCTGAAATGTTGAGATAAGTTAACTTTGAGGTTTTATATTAGAGAGCATCAGCAGATGTGTATCAGTCGGTGGTCTGAACCCACAGACGTGTAACATCCTGTTCATGAACATAACTTCAGAGAGGGAAATATGAAAGACACGGAAAAAAGAACTTAACACAAACAACTGAAACATTTTAAGTTTCAAAACCAGACAAACTTTGATTTATATATGGAGATTAATATTAATGACTACGAGAACGTAGCAAGGCAACACAGAGAAAGGAAGAGGACAAGAAGGACTGCAATTTCAGGTAAGAATCAAATATACCTGCAAACAGAGAGCCATAACAACCTGAGAATGATCATTAGAGGAAAACATTCTCTGTTATTGGGTTATATGACAGCTAGGCCTCGTAAACATCAACAACCAACTGAAATAGCAATGTTATCACTGCTTGAGACCTTAATCATCACAATTAATTAAGTGCAAATGTTAATGTAGAAGTCAAGTGTGGCAAATGCCAGACTAGCCTACTAGATTGCAGCCGTTGCTTTCCCCGCATTCCTGCAATCTCTTTAACATTTATTGGAATCTATATTATGTCCCATAAAGTAATTACTCGCAGGACATAGTGTGCAGGGCAGACTGAACGTCAGATAGAATGAAGATAATGAGTTTGTTGCTTTCAGCCCCACCTTGATCTTCTAAAAACATTTTCTTTATTACATTAATAAAATAATCAATTGAAATACTCCTAAAGGTGTATAATTAACAATGCATGTCAGTGTGAACTATCTGTCTGTAATGGTAAGCAATGTCACGAGCGGCCGATGAACACCAATCGAAAGCGTTAAAGCCTCCCCAGTTTATGATCTAAAATACAACATTCACAGCACTCCACCTCCCCCTATAGGCTCACATTTGTAGTTACACTCATCACGCCCATTCTCCGAGTGAAATCCTTCCAAATAAGTGGGTATCTGTACTATTGATTATTCCAACTGGATGTAGTTGAACTGTTTCCTTTACAGCAATGTGTGTACCTTACAGTTCAAAGGAACACATAACCGTTACATTTTCAGTGAGTACAAAAGCTCAGGCTGACTTAGGTGTTTGTTCCTGTGTTGCTCCTACAGGAAGAAGAATCTATGCGCCGGCTGTTTTGACAGTAGGGCTGTTATGTGTCCTCCAAGCCACTCTCAACATCTCCCTCAGACTCTTCTCCTGTGAGTCCGTTTCAGTTTCACATCATCTTGAAACATGGTACAAGTAGTAGACAGGATAATACTACTGAATATATCTCTCCTGATGTCTTGCCCGTTTCTTTTTCTTTTCGTGTGAAAGAGACATTGCTTAACAGAGATGTTTTTCTCTGTGGGTGTAAAGCTAAGAGAGACCTGACTGCAGAGAGAGACCAGCTACAGAGAGAGAGAGACCATTTACAGACCGGCTTCAACAGTCTGGCTGCAGAGAGAGACCATCTTATGAAAGAGATCGAAAAATGGAATGAGACAAACAGCGGTAAACACAACACAAGTTTGAGCTTGTTCTGTTACCTTTGTAAATAGGTCAATCAGCAATTCTAACATTGTGATATAGTGTGTCATATGTGTGTGCAGGGCTCAAAATGAAAAAGATGTCTGGGATAGTTCAACACAGACTATGGGACGACTGTGGGACGATAGACCATAACAATATAAAATGCACACACCAATGGTTCAACACGTTTAAACACAAGGCGGGTGAAACATATTACATTTAGCTCTAGCTTAAAATTCCATAAATTATGAACAATTAATTCACACTACAAGCGCAGCTATGTACCGCACTGTGAGGGGAAAAGTTAGTTGAGAACCCTGCAATAGAGTACAGTAGAGTCCTCATCAATGATGCAAACCTATTTTTGCAACCTTAAACAAATTAAATTAATTCAACGACAAAAAAATCCACACACAGTGAAAGGAGAGAAGAACAGAGATGTGTTGGGAAGAGTTGTGACTAAATACAATTATTTGAAACTTTTCAAAGGCTGTCCCCATGAATGGAGACAGTTTCACTGTCACTGTTACTATGCCTCTACTGGAAAGAAACCCTGGGAGGAGAGCAGACAGGACTGTCTGGCGAGAGGAGCTGATCTGGTGATCATAGACAGCAGAGAGGAACAGGTGTGTTTGAGTGTGTGTGTGTGTGAGTGTGAGTGTGAGTGTGTGTGTGTGTGCGCGTGCAAGTGAGTGAGTGTGCGAGTGAGTGCAGGAAAAGCCTTTTCTCTGATCAGTGTTTTGTATATTTTCTCCTCCACAATCAACAGACATTCATCAATGGTTTATATGCATCAGGCCATCATGTCTGGATTGGTCTGACTGACAGAGATAGTGAGGGGAATTGGACCTGGGTGGACGGAACACCACTGACCACAGCGTAAGACTGAATTTTATAGCTAACATGATAGAAACTAAGAAACTACTGGTATAACAGCACGGTGGCGCAGTGGTTAGCACTGTCGCCTCACAGCAAGAAGGTCCCTGGTTCGAACCCCGGTCGCTCCAGGTCCTTTCTGTGTGGAGTTTACATGTTCTCCCCGTGCCTGCGTGGGTTTCCTCCGGGTACTCCGGTTTCCCCCACCATCATAAAGACATGCATCATGTATAAATGTGATTGAATGCTGGTTGAATGAATGTTGGTGGTGGTCGGAGGGGCCGTATGGCGCTGATTGGCAGCCTCGCTTCCGTCAGTCTGCCCCAGGGCAGCTGTGGCTACAATTGTAGCTTACCACCACCAGTGTGTCTGTGTCTGAATGAACACTGGACTCTGTAAAGCGACTTTGAGTGACTTGAAAAGCGCTATATAAATAAAATGTATTATTATTAAAATGTATTATTATAATTATTTTAGTATTTTGTAGTCATACTTGACACAATTATTAAATTTTACGGAATTTCCATTATCTTGCCACTAGAACATCTAATTCGCTTTATTGATTTTTCAAGTCAATACTGAAGTTGTTCTTATTTTACATCTCTATTTATACCTTGCTTAATGAGTTAACATACAAAAATAACCCTTTATAAGCAACAATTTACGATTTAAAATCCTTGAAAATGTCCAGCATTTTATGTCTTTCCCACCCCTTTACAACCTAGTTGTCACATAAGTTAATGAGCGACTAGAGAGTGAGTGTGTCATCTCTACTGCAGGTACTGGCAGAACGGACAGCCCAACAGCCATAAAACAGAACAAGACTGTGTGGAATTCTTCCATCGTGCATTAGGCCAACTGGGGGAATGGAACGATGACGCGTGTTCTGCTTTTAATCAACATATCTGTGAAAAATAGGACCTTTGTCTGCACTGCTGTTAGCTCCTGTAGTGTATTGACAATGTAACATGATCTTTGGGCTGTCCAATTACAAACTATAACGCTTACTGTCACATGGCATGTTAACAATAGATTAGTTCTTCTTACACTTCTTTCCGTACCAGTTTTAAAGAATGACAAAATCCTGGTCTATATCCCTTACTTGGGATGTACTGTTATTATAGTGTGTTTTATATCAATACAATAAAAAAAATGGTATGTAACATTCATCTAAGCATAGATTTGGTGATTCTGTTTATGTATACAAAGGAATAGTAACTGCATTATTTTAAGTACAATAAACAGTTGAGTATTGACCATGAAATTATAGTGTTTTTACTTATCTTAAGTTGCACTTAACCAGAGTTCTTAGACTCTTCCTCATTAATGATGCCACCCCCCCCTCCCTAAAATGACGCACTGAGTATCTTAGTGAGTGTAAATGATTGAGTGATTTGGTACATGGTATAATACTGCCCACTGTCTGCAACCGCCACTTTCAACTCTTCATTTTACGCCATTAAAACATTTCATACCAAGTTAACGTTGCTCTAAAAGAACGGCAGATCTGTGAGAAATAGGATTCCAGTTAAGCTCATCCGACATTAGAGTTAAAAGGTCAGATGTATTGTAATGATGTATTGTAATGATGATCTTGCACTGTCAGAATAGGAAATAGCACTCCCTGTAACATGTACCCTATTATGAGGTGCTGTTAATGTTACTATAATACAGTAGCTGATCATTATTGTGTGACATTTTACAACTAATAATTGCATGCGATTAAAAGTAATCTCTCGTTTTGCCCTGAGTGAATGGTATTACTGCTCATAAAAGGACTTCAAGAGTCACATGTACATTAATCACCTGCTTAGCTATCACGCAGTACAACACAAGTTGTGTTCTGACTTGCCTTTGTACCACTCCCTTGTAGAAGGAAATATGTGGAAGGAGCATGACTCATTCACACTTGAATCACTTCAATGGGATATGATGGGACAACTCTAAATTCAATCTCAATTTATTTTTGCTGTTAGACTTTGTTGTTAGACACGCTAACCAAATAAGAAGTGAACAAAATCCACATTGTGGTGCCGGGGGTGGATATGGCTTTGGTCGTGGGGTGAGGATGACGGCCTACCTGTTGTGTTTTCCTGAATTCCTCGATGATCTTGGCGGCCATCTCGTAGTCCTCCAAAAGGTGGTAGGCGATGGCGTAGCCGATCCACGAGGCCCGCTGGGCCGGCCGCAGCTGCAGCAGCTGGTACCTCGTCTCCTGCAGACATGAACAGGATGGATGCCAGTCGTTAGCTTAGCTTGACTGCTCCGCATGGGAGAAAGTGATGGAAGCTAGTTGCTAGTTTAGCAGAGATGCTATAATATTGATCTCACAGGGTTAGCATGTCATGTTGGCAACTGGTACCTCAACAAAGGACAGTACTTAGCAGTTATTTTCTTGGCATAGGATACATTTAGCCTAAAACCAGACAGGTTGCAGAAAACTTTAGCTGTGAAATGTTTGGGTATGTCAAAAAAGTTCTTAATAAAGACAAGAGGAAAGTGCAGAGTCATGGTACCCATCTCTGATTGAGGACAGTAAACTTACCCACCTCTCTATCCCCATCCTGCCTTCCCAGCCCTTGAAGCCACAGACCCCTGACCCCTCTCCCTCCTCACCCGGTACCCCTCCACACCCCTCTCCCTCCTCACCCGGTACCCCTCCACACCCCTCTCCCTCCTCACCCCTCTCCCTCCTCACCCGGTACCCCTCCACACCCTTCTCCCTTCACACCCCTATCCCTCCTCACCCGGTACCCCTCCACACCCCTCTCCCTCCTCACCCGGTACCCCTCCACATCCCTCTACCTCCTCACCCCTCTCCCTCCTCACCCCTCTCCCAGTACCCCTCCACACCCCTCTCCCTCCTCACCCGGTACCCCTCCACACCCCTCTCCCTCCACACCCCTCTCCCTCCTCACCCCTCTCCCTCCTCACCCCCTCTCCCTCCTCACCCGGTACCCCTCCACAGCCCTCTACCTCCTCACCCCTCTCCCTCCTCACCCCTCTCCCAGTACCCCTCCACACCCCCTCTCCCTCCTCACCCGGTACCCCTCCACACCCCTCTACCTCCTCACCCCTCTCCCTCCTCACCCGGTACCCCTCCAAACCCCTCTCCCTCCTCACCCGGTATCCCTCCAGGTCCCTCATCTGGATCTGCAGGAGGGACAGGTCCCGGAGGATCTGCAGGTTGTCCTTGTCCCACTTCAGAGCGTTGCGGTAGCACTTGATGGCCTCGTCGTACTTCTTGTCCGACCTCTGCAGCAGCCCGTACACATGCCAGCCTGGGATGCCAAGGGTTAAGGAGAAGGGCTGCGCACGCACACTTCTATACCAGCAGGATGGCTGGCATACACATACCAGATTATGTTGACTTTGTCAGCAAGAAGTTAACCCCTGTAAAATAAATCTGCCCTTGAGTTTCCTGTGTGTGTGTGTGTGTGTGTGTGTGTGGTGTCAACACTCACACAGTAGCACTTGTGTGTGTTGAATGCACGCTGGTTGTGTGTTGCTGCGTGTGTGTTTCTACACAGGGCTGTGTTCACAGAAGCCTGGGTCTGAGACAACACACACGTATCTGCTGGAAATGTCAGCAGGGATTTTGCTCAAACGTGTTTGTAGGTCTGAGGGGAAACAGTCCATGCCAAACGCTTCCAAGGCAACAGCTCTGCAATGCAATGTCTGACCAGTGTGTGTTGACATTGTCATACTCATAAAAACCACAAGGTTTCAACCATAGCAACCTCTGCACTATAATCATAGTGAATGACCAAAGGCGCGCACACCCACACGCTCTGTGTCAGGTGCTTAAGGATACAGACGTGGCTTTTGAGGTCGTTGCGGAGGCCTCGTCTGACCAGTTCGTAAGCCTCCTCCTTCTTCCCAAGACAGTTCAAGGTTAAACCCTTCATCGCCAGGGTCTCTGTACAAAGCAGAGGGTAAAGGGACGAGGGCGAGAGAGCAAACAGAGAGAGGGGAGAGAGAGAAAGAGAGGAAAAGAGAGAGGAAGATGTTCAAGGAGTCATCACTGACTGTCTTGTGGTGTGAGGATGTACAGGGAGCAGGAGGAACACTCCCGTTGTTCTTTACCTCCGTGCTCGGCGAACTTGGGGTTGGACAGGATCTGTTTGCAGAACTTGAGCCCGTTTCTGTACTGCTTGTGTTCGTAACATCGCTGTAAAGAGAGAGAGAGAGAGAGAGAGAGAGAGTGAGAGAAAAGGAAATGATTCCACTGTCACATACTGTTTTCTCGTTGGCTACAGTGGCATACACAAGATTTCCTCACTGTGGCAAGAAAAAAGATGGAAGCGGACAGAGTAAGATTTTGGATTCAAAGCCGCTTGTCTCTCCAACTGAAGATGAAGACACAGCAGGACTGCTGGATTCTGGCCAAGGTGAAACAGGAGTGCGAGTGTGTTTGCGTGTGCAAGCCGCTTGTTATTACACAAGACACACAGGGCTGGACCCCACAACGCTAACCCTCACGCCTCAGTCCTTCCTGCTGAAGGTGCCCCACTGGCCAGCGCGTGGGTCAGCAAGGCCATTCAATAGGTCTTTCTTACAAATGCCGCTGTCTTCCAAACAAGTTATTTTTAGAATCGCTCCCTGTTGCGCAATCCCCACCCTACTCCACAGTTTAAGCTGATTGAAGTGAGAAGGGTGTATGAGGAGGGAAGAATTTGTGACAGAATGTGTTGGATAGAGACTTAGCCTGTGTGTGTGTGTGTGTAGGGAGCATGCAATCAGCAGATGACATTTCTGCTGCCTGTAACACCACTGATGGCCAGTACGATGGCGTAAGCCCCAGACACTGATCTCAAATCAGTTCTGAGCAGCACACACATCCTTAGCATCAGGGGAGGAAGGCTGGTCCTAGACACATGGAGCGCACAGCGATAACCAAGCTTGTTGCTATTGGGATCTTCCCCATTTTGTCAAGATTTAGCACTGGATCGGTGGAGCAAGGGCGGGGTGTCCATTCAACTGGACTTCAGGGTCTCAACCGAACATCTAATTACAGAGCCCTGTAAGCGTAGCCTGAAGTAGTGAGGTGACCATCTTAACTAAGCCAACAGCTCAAAACATGCCATGAGGCAGTTATACAGAATGATTTGGAAAGGCGGCAGAGAGAGGAAAAGAGAGATGGGAGACAAGAGAGAGAGAGAACAGAGAGAGGCGAGAGGGAGAGAATGAAAGCGAGAGAGTTCCTAAGTGACGTAGCTAGCGATGAATGAAGAAGGCTGTTGAATCACCGGTAAACTTGTTCTCCACCTTAAGAACCAAACACATCCGCAGGCCAGGCCCGTACCGTCCTGCTCCATAGGTGAGGTCTGACGATAAGGCCCACTGTGTCAGCATCACGGGCCTTACGGACAGGCCACATTCTCATCCTACATAAGCTAGGCTATGCTCTTCCATTTTGAACGCAGCTCCTTTAAAAAGCTATAAACGTTATTCACAACAACACCAACACATTTTAATTTCAATATCAATATGGAACATTATCTTCTTTTTTTTTAACCAAAACACTTGCCATCGAGGTGCTACTAGTTGTATCCTACATTTGGCTGGACGTGAGAGGTAGCTATCTGAGGTTGTACAGAATGAAACGTGTCGAAACACATTTGGAGGAGAAGAGACACTGACACACACACACACACCCACTTGCAGCTTTAATGTAACCTTAGTAACACCAGAAGTGCTTATCTGGTATGTTCAACACCCCCACCAAAAATAGCTTAGTCCACAGTGGCTGTGTGGCTGTGTGTGTGTGTGTGTGTGTGTGTGTGTGTGTGTGTGTGTGTGTGTGTGTGTGTGTGCAACAACTAAGACTGAGGCTAGCGAGGGGTACAGGGTACATGCACAACTAAGGCCGTGAAAACCACTGGGGAGGGACTTAAGTTGAAATAGTGTGGACCACACTGCAGGCAAAAAGCACTGTGTGACAATGGAATCATTCCTATTCCATGGGTAACCTGGGGACTTGCCAGTGAAGCACTGCCAAGGCTGAAGAGAATGGACCAAGGGGTGTGGCAAGACAGGGAGAACTTCATTTAGTCAAATCTTGAATGTAATGTCAATGTCAATAGCCTACGCTGACACCGCACATCACATTTGAACAGCAATCAAGTCAGACTTGAATGTGTTTATCAAAAGGCTAAGTAGTTTACGAAGTAGGAGGGTCAACTTGCTAATGAATGGACAGAAAAAAAATATATATAAATATATAAAAAGTTGTCTAATCTATGTACCATCAGAATGTAAATAACTAAGCTCTGTCTATAGAGGAAGTGTTCCGTGACCTCTGTCCCTTGCATACAGCCACAGAATAAACCATCTTCTGGAGTGTATTTAGTACTCCAGAAACACAATGCAACGTTAACTCAACATCCTGACCTTGTTGAATAAGTACGGCATTGAACAGCATTCTTCAAAGCAATCCCCTCAACAATTGGCCTATTCGTGTAGGGAAATAGTAAGGCATTTGACAGATCATGGCAATGTCAACAAGAATGGTTATTGCAAAACGTAACTGAACCAAAGTACAGCACTTAGACAGGAGAATCCTACGTTTCCAAATAAGTGAGAACCCTACAACTCCAGTAATGGAAGTAATAATGTATAGCTGTCGAGGCTATGTATTAATTACACACATTGTTATAATAATGTGACAATTATGTCATATTATTGGACTAACTAACGGAAGTGATAGAATTAACTTTCACTTTCAAAATCGTAAATAGCTAGCCTATAACTATGGGTATAAACGGTTTGGTTGCACATTGTCATTGGATACTGTTCGGAAACTGATTAAGGCTATTGTTCTTCCTCCATTCACAGGGATCGACAGCTAAACAGGTTCACTGGATAGGAGAAGTAATATGGCTAACCGCAAATTACCAGCTAGCTATTTTCCATAGTAGTTAGCTCAAGATAGTTTGTAAGTTACTACAATTGCTTTACCAGGACCAATCTTGGAGTTTCTAAGGCAGCTGGTAATGTTGTATATATAGCTCTATACACTTAAACCATGACATTAACTGGCTAGCACCTTGCTACTGGCTAGCTAGCTACGTCGACTTCACTCCTATGGTACTACTAGTACTACAGTAGTCGCTCACTAGTTTGGTTTGAATGGAAACGGTAGGGTACGTTAGCTAGACTAATTATCAACATTGAAAGCTAGGTTGCAAGAGCACAAAGCAGACAGTCTGCGAGAAAAATACAGGTCAAGCTTATCCGGGCACATCTCTGACAAACACATCTTGCTATCTAGGGGCTGACCATGATGATGATGATGGCTAACAAGTTTGCCAAGCTAGCTGTGCTAGCTAGCACTAAGTCAGCAATGGTTCAGTGTGTGAGGGGCCTTCTTTCATTCTAAACTTTCTGGGCAGGCAGGTAATTTGTAAAAAAGTGACACATTGAATAACCTCGCAATGCAACTGACTGCATAAACACATTTTGTAAATGCTGGGCATAAAATGCCACCAGTGCAGATGAAACAAAGAGCTTGGTTGACAGTTTAGTCTCCATCAATGCTTGTCATGTTGCCAACAATAGCAGTAGGCTAAGGACGGTAACTAGCTAGCTAGCTAGCTAGCTAGCAAGCAAACAACTGAATAGGCGAGTCCGATTATTAGCCAAGCCAGCAACATTTGTGCCGTTGGGAATCCAGGCAGAGGGACATGAAGGTGCCGGTGTATCTAAAATGACACTTAACTAGCAACCCACTATAACGCATCAATGTGTTGGCTCACCAAAATCCTCTTGAAGAGAGCATTCTCCTTAGGTGGTAGGGTAATTGTCGGCATTGTTGTGGTTGCAATTTAAATTCCCCCCTCGACCTCAGCACATGTAGATAAAGAACGAGTTGAATATGTCGCCAGATCTCTCCCCCCTTCTCTCTGCTCGATTGCTTCGTTTTCGTGCACTCGTCTTTCCCCTCTCACGTGGTTGACGGCGGACCAGCTAGCCTTCAGCCCAAAATGGCAGTCAAGCAAACTTCTCCGGGTCAAAATGCGGTGCGCTGATGGGTCGAGCTGTTCTGTTCTTTTTCCATGTGAATTCATTTTTTTGTTGTTAATCATGCATTGTTGTAATTGTTCATTGTCCGGTGCTCAGTTTTACCCAATTGAGGGAATGTGTGGGACTTTTAATCTTTAATTGAATTAAGTAATGAGAAAGCCGTTTAGATAAAACATTTAAACAGTGGCTTTGCCCTCAAAGTGTATGCCTGTATGTTTTGGCGTAAAATCAAATCAAACGTACTGCTGTAAGCTATTCAAGGATTCCCCACAAGAGGGGGCTATAGCCATAGAAAAGGTGACACCATGCCCCTGTATCCCCCCCCCTTCTTTTTTGTTTTTTTTGTTGCATTGCGCGAGGCAGAAGGTTAGACACATCTCTTGTTATCAGGTGGCCTCCGACTCCTGTACACCACACTATGTTGCAATATCATTCATCAACACGTTTTTCAGAAACACAGACACAACTGCACTGCTGCCCTCAATTCAGCATCCTGTCAGCATACTCTTTTTTTTTATCTACCTCTTTTTATCATGTCTCTTCTCTCTCGATTTATCGTCTTCTCTTCAGCCCTTCATTACCATCGTTCTCGTCTCTCTCCATCCCCCTTTCCCCCTATCTCCCTGGTGGGTTAGCCTATCAGGCCAATAAGCAACAACAAGGAGGGTGTATGAATACCCCCCCATCCTGTCTTTGTGACACATCATTTCTCCTGCTGATTAAACCATGGAACGCACTCCCGTCTCTCTCACACACACCACACACACACACACACACACACACACACACACCACACACCACACACACACACACACACACACACACACACACACACACACACACAGTAGTCAGACAGCTGCAGCCAGTGGATTAGCATTTGGAGCAGGGATTGATTAAGACTGTCTGGCTGCTCTCAAGCTTATTTCACTAAATGGGACCTGAGGAGGATAATGTCCCTAACTAAACGCTGGTCCCTTGGGGAGGGTGTGTGTGGGTGTGTGCGTGTGACAGAGGAGATGTGGATGGTAATAAACCTTTTATATATTCTCCCCTCCCATCCCCTCATCTCTACAGTTCCATGTAGATCATCTTCTCATGGCCTTCTGTCAGGTCTTCTCTCTTTCTCTCTGTCAGTCTCTCCCTCCCTCTATCTAAAAAACACTAAGGCTAAGGTATTTTTACGAATGCGTTAGGGGGTAATGCGGCAACAATTAACTCATCATTCGACTTATCCACTCAACCCCCACGCAGTCCCCTCTCTCTGTCCCCTTCCTTCTCTACACCCTTACCTCTCCCTCTTTCTCTCTCCTCTTGGTGGCATCTCTCCTGAGCTTGAGTAATGATGTTGTCATCTCCCTCCCTCTCCATTCATCACTGTCAGAGACATATATAGGGGGAGAGAGAGATATAGGACGAGAGATGTAGAGAGAAAGAAGAAAGGCAAGAGGGTTAAGACAAAGGGAAAGAGATTGGGAAGGGTGGATAGACTTGCAACAGTGTGAACAAGGGAATGGAGAGAGTTAGAGAGAGAGAGAGTTAGAGAAGGCAGGTGCATGGGTTTGTTTTCTCTTCCTCGTCCAGTGGACAGTGACACAGAGTGTGGGATGATTCATGATTATTATTAGTGTCAGACAGAATTAAGACGCTGCTCTTTAGCATTTGCAAGTTTAATTATGCAAATGAGGTCTTTCTTCGACACGGCTTTAGGCCTCGGCTCTGCCTGCCGAGAGATATTAGATTTCACGTAGAGCAGGATGGTTGGAACGTGGTTCGAGTGTCTCTGCAATGAACATTTCTCACAGTCCTTCACTGTTTTAGGGTGGGATTTCATTTCTTAGTCATTATCAATATTTGCAGGACACTCTACAAGTACTTAAAGGAACACCCACACGTGCATGCATGCACACACACACACAAACACACACACACACACACACACACAAACACATACACTCACTCACTCACTCACATACAGAGAGATGCCTTCAGACAGAAGTTTCATTTAATATGATCAGCGAGAACATTCTCTCTTTATTGTTGTATCTTTTCTGAAAAAAAAGAAAACAAAAAAAGTGTTTCTGTATTTCTCTCGTGTTAACATTTCAGAATTCTGTACAGGATAAAAAGAAATAAGCACTGCTTAAGAGTAAAATCCCAAACTAGAAAAAAATTAGAAGAGGTTTACAATACAAATTAGTAGTAAGACATTGTCTGAAGTGCAATGGCATAGCTCAGATGGGTTAAAAGTGAAAAAAACTGAAATAAAAATACTTCTCTATTTTTTGACAAACAGTAATTTCTTTACAGAGAGTAGAGACAGTATTATCTGATGTATTTAAACCTGTAAAAACATATTTACAAATAGCCTTTTTCTTTTATATAGTTTTTCTCAGTCAACAAAAAACAAAAAAAGGAGAAAAAAAAGATACTGTAAAATGACGTTCACAATTGACTTGGTCCCAGTATACAATGATATTTGGAGGAAGCTTTGTTTAATTTTTTCATATTTTTTATGCGTGGGGGGGGGGTTGTCCTTCATATTGAACAAGGACGAATGGTCACCAACTGAGGCCCGTGTGTCCTTTAACAGTGTCTCCCCCACCTGAAACAGCAGGCCTATAGGAGCAGGAAGTAACACATGAACGAGCTAGCTACCCCTGGCCGCTGGTCTGAAGTCTGATTTACACACCTCCTAACTCTTATAGTTAGGGTCGCAGGAAAGGTAAACTGAGTCCTGATCTCCAGACACTTGGGGGGCGACTTCCGTGCCGAACGCTACTCTTCCTTCCAACACCACACAAACACCAAACGGGCTACACCCCGAAACATAAGCAGACAAAAATATATAGGTGACTGTATGGGTGTTACCAACCTTCACTGTGACTGGCAAAAAGGTCTTTCACCTACAAGTGTACTTAAAGGGTTCTGGGAAACAGTATTAACACTATGGCATGGACATGGACAATAGGCCAGAGAAAGACAGAAAGAGCGAGAGAGGAAGGGGACTTGATTAGGTTTGTTGTGACATTTCGCATTCGGTCCTCGTCGAATGTTTGTATGTCGGTCGGTACGGAAGTGGAACACTTCATCCAGCAGTATCCAATTATGAAGCATTTGGAAGCTACGCGTACATCATCTTCTGACACGGTTAAGTCACTAGGGAGAGGGGCGTTAAAGCCACTAGTGTTCCTAAATCACACTTCTCCTAGCTCTAAGGCCTACAAAAGCCCCTAGTTTCACCTCTTAGGTTTCAGGCAAAGGCGGATTGTGTGCAGGCGTGACTTACTGAGAGCACGGGGAGATGTCCCGCCAGACGCCACAACCCGCTCTAATCTCCTTTTGTCTCAGCTCTTTATAAAAGTATATAAATAGAAATGAAAGCAGAGGTCACACATTATGGAGAACAGTGGTTAGGTGACGCCGTGGTGAGGCCTTGGTCAGAGTGATCTCGGCCTCTCTTCACAGTACTAGGACCGCTATTCATGTTTCACATACATCTGAACGACATAACGAACGCAGAAAACAGAGCAACGACAACCTTCAGGTCCGAGAACCTTCGGGTAGACAGAGAGACACATTGAACAGTGAGACTATCCTTTTTTTGTTGTTGAACAGATCGAATGTTTTCTAGCTGACACAAAAAGCATGTGACAAAAAAAACGTCAAATAACGAGTGTCCAAGATGGCTGACAAGGTTTTCAAATGAAGTCACTTGTGGTGCTTGATATACATTCAATGCCTAGCTATCCTTTCCTACTTGTCTTCTAGTTGGACTACATTTATATAGATTTCATAAGAGAGATTGAGAGACAGACGGTGATTATTAGGTGTGATGGAGCTCCCTAAGCTGCATCTCTCTCTGACTGATAGTTCCTCTCCCTCCATTCTCCTTGGCCGTTGGGGAGTGGTGTGTGTGTGTGTGTGTGTGTGTGAGAGAGTGTGTGTGTGTGTGACAGAGAGTATGTGTGTGTGCCCGCTAGCTGCCAGTTCTCTCAGTTCTTTCTCTCTTCCACACACACAGACACACACACACCTGGACACAGACACACACACGGACGTGCTCACATACACACACACACACACACATCACACACACACACCAGACACACACAGCTAAAGCGAACAGGAAATGAAGCCCTTGCTCCTCGGCTCAGGCTGGTTGCCTAGCAACAGTGGTAGGGGGGCCCGGTGCGTCTGCGCAGCGCACAAAAGAGAAACAGCGTTTGTTTTGTTGTGATGTTCACAGTATAAACAGCAGGCTGAACGCAGACAAAAAGCACAGCTCTCAAGAGAGCGGGAGGAAGAGAGAGGGAGAGGAAAGGAGGGAGGGAGGGAGGATGGAGTGCATGAATCTCTACCACTCAGGATGTACGGGTTGTGACAGATGCTTCTGTTGCCTCTCTTTTTCTCTGTTAGTTGATAGTACTGAAGCCCCGAGTAGGAAGATGAGAATGTCTTTTCTGTGTCTCTCTGAGTGTGTGTGGGTGTATGTGTGTGTTTACGTCTGTCTGGCCTGTCAAAGAGAATGGCATATGTATAAATGCTATGATCGTTACACAATATCCCTGCCCCACCCACACACACCCCCAACACATAGAATGACAACATGGAGTTAGACAGCACCACAGACTCAACCTAACCACCAAAACCCCCCAAATCTACCAGAGAACTTGAGTTTGGCCCAATGAGGATACACTTCTAAAAGGGGTTGGTTTGAGGCATTGGAAAAAAAGGATAGTCATCTCATGTAAAAACGAAATCAAATAAAAATAAAAAACAGATACAAATTCACTTCTCAATCTGTGTGTGATATCTATTACCACAAAACCACATTCATTGAGAGGCGCTTTAAATATCATGATAATACACACAGATTTGCTTGCAAACGCGCGCGCACACACACACACACACGCACACACACATAATACAAGACAAGGAACTCATCTATCAGCTTTTTCATGTTTTACAAAACAAAACATGTTGCTTGTCCCAACTCCTTTAATTTCATTTCTATTTCCCAGTTAAAGTTCTCCCCGCCCATTTTCTTGTAGTCCGTCTAGTAAAAACTCAATGTTTCACACCGTTGGCTATTGGCTGGGAAAAAACTCCTCCATCCAACCATCGCTCGAGTCCAGCTCCGCTCCCGTGCCATCGGCCAATCCGAAGCCCCCGCCCGAGGGAGCTTGCCCGCCCCCATAGCCATATGAGGACATGTCCTGGCTCGACGTCCGCTGGTAGCCTTGCGGCTGACCCCCGACCCCACCTCCCTGGCCATAGGGCCCTCCTCCACCTCCACCCCCCCATTGCCGGGCCCCCGGGCCCCTGTCCGAAGGTCCCCATGCCGGGCACGCTCTGGCCCATCACCCCCTGGCTCATCACCATGGGTCTGGGCTGGTTGGTCCTGGACTGGCCGCCCATGTGAGCGGCCATCATGGGCCCGGCCATGCCTGCTGCAGGGTTCCCCACCCTGGGGTCCATGGGCTGGCCCATGCCCTGGGGGAAGTGCTGCTTCGCCATACGCGGTTGCTGTCCCGGCTGCAGCCCGTAGCCCTGGGAGGAGCTAAATCCCACCATGTCTCCTGTAGTCCTGCCCCTGCCGGCCACTCCCCCACCCATAGACTGCATGTTCTGCCCCTGTTGCTGTGGCCAGCCTCCCATCCCCCCCCGCCTGCACCCCTCCCCCTCCACCACCTCCGCCTCCCATCATGCTCTGCAGCCTCTGGGCCTGGGCCTTGGTGTTGGGTGGCCCTTTGAGGGGCTGCTGGGACATGGAGTTCATCATCATCCCTTGGCCGCCATATCCTCCTCCCATGCCCCCGACCCCCACACCGGGCCCCACCGGCCCCTGCCTTTGGGGCTGCCCGGCCGGGTTGTGCTGGGGGGGGAGCCCCATGGAGCCCTGGACGCTTTGGCTCTGGTGCTGCTGTTGTTGCTGTTGCATCATCTGGCTCATGGAGGGGTTGAGGCCGTAGAGGGACTGCTGGCCGGCCCCCTGGCCCCCGTACGGGAGTCCCATGTCGGACTGAGACCCCACCGAGCCCCCCGGGCCCCCCTGCATGGAGCCCTGGTTCTGGACGGAGCCCATCTGGACCATCTGGGCCTGCTGGTTCTGCTGCTGGAGGAGACGGGCCGCGCGGATGTTCTGGAGTGCCTGGGAGTGGGCCGCCATCTCCTGGGGGGTACCTGGTGACGGGGGGGGGGAGGGGTTGGACATTAGATACATGGTTTTACATAGAAACAGAGGGTGAAGGTGAGACAAATGGGTCAACGGGTAACAGATGGATGGATAGAGGATATAAATGGATAAGATAGACACACGGATAAATAGATGGATGGATTAATGTATAAATGGATGGGTGGATGGCAGTCAGAGACAGTGAAAGACAGACATGTAAACAGAGATAGGGATAAAGGGCCAGATGCACAGGGGGCAGAAGAGGAGAAGATATGGGATCATATTGGACCAGGTGAAGCGTGTCCTGTGTTTCTGACAGCCCATCGGCAGTGGGGAGACGTACACAGCAGAAAACAACCCGCACACAGAGTCCACTTCTTTTTCAGCCTCTTTGCTTTGGCAGGAGGAAATAAGATTTATTTGTTTTTTTTAAACAAACCTCAAAAGCAAAAAAAAGTTCAAAGCAAAAAGAAACGTCCAGGAACCCCATGTGAGGATGTTCTCTGGCCTGACTTCTATGTAGCTGTTCCTGCGTGGCTCTCGGCGCGTGGTGGGGTGCTGCGCCGCCGTAGCGTGGAAATGTCTCCAAATCCCCCATTAAACCTCTTCTGACACCATTCCGCTAATCCCTCACCTCACATCTCTCTCTCCCCCTCTCTCTCGTTCTTTTCGATCATTCTTTATTTCTCTCTAATCAGCGTCTCTTCGCTGACTGGCTGTGCAGTGTGTTCGATGTGTCCGTTCTGTACTGAAAACAGGAGCGGTGTCAGTTCTGTGAACCAGACAGACATGGTGTGTGTGTGTGTGTGTGTGTGTGTGTGTGTGAAGCAGACAGACATGGTGCTTCACTGCAGACTGCAGGAGTCCAGGCTCTCGTTGGGGAACGTTGCTTCCATAAGCCCAGACAACGTAAACAGTTTAGAGGACAAGCGATATATAATGCTGATGTCTCTCCCTCCTGTCTCCTCCCTCCCTCCCTCCCTCATGTATTGCTTTTCTCCCGACTGAAGAAGACAGCCAGCCAGACACTGTAATGGCTGCAAATGGCTCCTCTTCACTCCTCTCTTCCTCTCCCCTTCTCCCTCCCTCTTTCCGTCTCTTTCTTTTCTCTGTCTCTCTCCATCAGGAGACTCCACCGGAACTCTGGGGGATCTGGGACAGGTTGCCACGGTAACAGGCAGAGCAGGAATATTTTCCGGAGTGAGCGAGAGAGAGAGAGAAATGGAGACTTGTGGATAGACCGAAAGATGGGTCCCTGATTGGTCATAGATGACCTCATATTTATGAGGAGTGTGTGTGTGTGTGTGTGTGTGTGTGTGTGTGTGTGTGTGTGTGTGTGTGTGTGTGTGTGTGTGTGTGTGTGTGTGTGTGACTTACCCTGGTACTGGTTGACCTGTGGGTAGGGATTCCTCTGTCCTTGAGCCATCTGTCTGGGAATATGCTGCTGCTGCTGGAGCTACACACACACACACACACACACACACACACACAAGAACAGAGAAGAAGAAGGACAACAGCATTACTTCCGGCTCCGAGTTGATCATCAAGGATTCTTTTTTTCACGTCACCAGATCCAGCCTGATCGACCACAGAAAGAGAACAGTGTGCTAACTAACTCATTCACACAACACAGTGTGGATAGCCGACCATAGAACATTCTAGCCTGAACAGTTTAGAGCTCACAAACAGGCTCATGAAATAGCGTCAATATAGTAAATAATAATAACAACAACAATATGTTACATTTCTCTAAGCATTGTGTGTGTAAATATATTGCAATGTGACGGTGATGTGTGAGTGTGTGTTTCAACAAAAACAAATATTGAAAAGAAAACACCAAACGATCACAGCAAGTGAACCCCACATACACACACACATACACACACACACACACACACACACGTAGACGGGGTGAAGATCAAAGGAAGTGTTGTGTTTGTGGCTGGAAGGAGGCTCAGACCAGACGGCCAGAAGAGAGGAGGAGGAGACATTTTGCTGTCTCATCCGCTGCGCACGGACCGGAGCAGACACACCACCGAGACACACACACACACCCAGACACACACACACACACGTGGCACACGCTACCTGTTCAGCCAGGAGCTGCTGTTGCTGCTGGTGCCTCTGCTCCCGGAGCAGCTGCTGTTTCTGCTGTTCCATCAGATGGAGCTGCACCCTCTTCTCCTGCTCCATCGCCATCATCTGCTTCATCATGGCCTGCTGCTGGTTGCCCAGGTAACCCGGGGGAGGCCCCGCCCCCTGGCTGGGCCCCACCCCCGAGGCCCCGCCCCCAGAGGGGTGTGGGGGCGGGACGGCGCCGGGTGGCCGCGACATGCCGACCACGCCTTGCTCCTGGAGAAGGAGGGGGGGGGGAGAAGGAGAAGTGAGTTGATCGGGTTGGTCAGTCAAAGTGACGTCAAGTGATGGGCCAATCAGTGGTCAGCTGTCAAGTCATATGATTGTTTGTGGGGCACTTTTATCTGTCTTTGTCAAAGGTGACTCCCAAGAGTCGACACACACACACACACACGCACACACACACACACACACACACACCAGAGACCTCCCTCTCCCTGGTGCTTTATGGGTCTCCGCTACCAACATCAACCCCTCATTAGCATATAAAGAGCCCCTCCTCCTCTCAACCGAGCGCTAATCTCTTATAGGATAAAAAGGCCCCAGTCAACCAATGAGAGGAAGCCCTCAGGAAATCTATTAAAGGTTAGCTCTGTGATCGCTGTGGGGGTTATGTAGGAGAGCAGCAAGCATCGTCTAGCACTGCCTTGGGGTAAATAGGCAGTTTTAGATGATGATAATGATAAGGCATTTTTCACTTCACAGAGAAAGGAATTCACTGAGTGTGTGATAGCATTCTGAGAGCATTCTAGCAACCTTCCTTCAAAATGTAACTCTAGACAGTCAGACCTGACTAGTCGCTTGCCCGAGCTCTTTCATCCCTTATTGGCACGCCGTCCATGCCAGGGGCAAGACAGACCTGCAGGAGCCACCCCTGGCCAGTGGGGGTCAGTAGTGCTCTGTAAGAATGTGTGTGTACGTGTGTGAGTGTGTGTGTCTCAGTCTCAAATGGCCACCTCTCAGCAGATGGCTCAATCATGACAGCTCTGATCTACGATCTCTCTCTCTCCATCTTCAATCTCTTTCTCCGACTCACTTCCCTCCCTCCCTCCCTCCCTCCCTCCCTCCCTCCCTCCCTCCCTCCCTCCCTCCCTCCCTCCCTCCCTCCCTCCCTCCCTCCCTCCCTCCCTCCCTCCCTCCCTCCCTCGACCTGAGTCATGTCCACACAGTCACCAGGGACAGGAGACAGGAGGAATGACAGAAGATGGAAAAGGAGAGGAGAAGAGGAGTGAAGAGATCAGGGAGAGGAGAAGGAGTGAAGAGATCAGGGAGAGGCAGGTAGCAGAGGATTAAAAGAGGAAGAGAGAGAGAGAGACAGAGAGAGAGTGAGAAAAGAGCAGCTCAAAAAGCAGAGAGAGAGAGAGAGAGAGAGAGAGAGACAGAAAGAGAGAGATAGATAGACAGGGAGAGAGAGAGAGAGAGAGAGAGAGAGAGAGAGAGAGAGAGAGAGGACAAGAGAAGACAAGAGCAGCCGGTAATGAGTGTAATAAGGTGACGCCTAAAATGAAAAGAGAGAACGAAATGCTTTACAGAGAGGGCGGCTGGAAGGATAGAGGGAAGGAGAGGAGAACAAGGGAGAGAAAGTGAGGAGGAGAGAGGAGAGCAGGTACCCCTGGCAACGGTGTCCGTGGTGATGAACAGATGGCGCTGGTAGGAGCAGCGATGGCCACCGTGCCTGGTCGCCCCCGACAACACCGGGCATAACCGCAGGAATATCACACACGCACACAGACACACACACACACATACGCACTTAGCACGCACGCGCACACACAAACACAGTTCTATGCCCCCACCCCCCCCCACCCACCAACCCCCATTTCCTTCTGTCCCAGATCTCCTGTTGAATAATGTAACAAAGAGCATCACTCCTGCACCTTCTAACCAGCTCCTTACATTCCTCTCCACTACACACACTGTACACACACACAATGTAGGTCTAACGCTTGAGAGCATATAGGCATTAAAGTAGTGAATAGGCATTGATACTGGATCCTTATTCACTCTAGAAAGATGGATGGCAAGCCAGAAGACGGGCTTTTCTGCAGTAGAGAGAAATAAACATCCATAGTATCAAACACACACCTGAGAAAGACCAGTACAAGGTCAAGCCAGAGGAGAGGAGGAGAGGAGAGGAGAAGAGGAGAGGGGAGGAGAAGAGGAAAGGGGAGGAGAGAAGGAGAGGGGAGGGGAGGAGGGAGGGAGGAGTGTGCTGGTGGGAAAAAGAGGCTGTCATACTTATTGGGTTAGGGAGCCAGGAGAGCACAGGTGATTACATTACACTGAGAAGGAGCGGAAATATACACGTGTGTGTTTGTGTGTTTGTGAGTGTGTGGGTGTACTTATAAGTGTGTGTGATTGGAGGGGACTGAGTGTGTAGAAAGAGCATGAGAGTGAATTAGTGTGTAAGAGAGGGGTGGGTACAATTGTGTGTGTGTGTAAGAGGACTTGCTCTTCTGCCAAAGTGAAGTCACTTGTCCCCTTGGTGACCACCCTGCAACAATCTGGATGCACAGACACACACACACACACACACACACTGTGTCTCACGCACGCATGCACATGCACACACGCACACGCACACACACACACACACACACAAATAATCCTCTTAGAACCATGGTGCCTGACTGCGCAGCGTCGTGTGTCTGTGTGCTTTCTGAAGCGACACACACATCTGTCCAACACCAGAGAGACTACAACGCCCTTGCCTGATCAGTGTGTGTGTGTGTGTGTGCGCGCGCACGCACGCACGCGTGTTCTCCCAAATGAACATTCTAGGTAACAAAAGCATCCCATGTGTTGTGTGTTAAAACATGCCGTCTAACATGGGTATTATGCAACACCTGCTGGCTGGTCCGCACCACACACACACACACACACACACACTAGACACACACACACACACACACACACACACACTAGACACACACTAGACACACACTAACCCTGAGCAGATGGTGCAGCCAGACCTCACGGTATTAAAGTATCCCACAGTGCCACAGGTAAAGAAGACATCACACATACACACACGCACACACACAAACTGTACTCTTGACATAAGATACACACGCAGAAACATACATCCTCAATACACACACAGTAGGCTAACATACACTCACAGCAAATGTAGATCCAGAGTCAGCTGGCAGTTACACACACACACTTTACAAATACCCTCTACGACACAGCTTGACAGAGACAGACAAACACACAAACACACACACTTACTCTGATTCTCTCCTGGGAGAGATATATTTAAATTGTTAGAGAGATAGAAAGATGCAGAAGAGGGAGGAAGAGTGAAGTTTAATCTCCACCATCTTTGCTCTAAACCCTAACTGGCCTCATTCTACTGTAGCACCCTACACATACACACACACACACACACACACCCTAAACACTTAATCACTGCTCCACTTGTGCCCTACACACTAGTGCCCTACACACTTGCGCCCTACACACTCGTGCTAAGTCCTTATCTCCCTCTCCTTCTGAAGTCCCTGTCCTGGCCTCACTGTCGTTGACTGCCTTCAACACTGACGCCTGCTAACCTTCGGTCTCCTCCCTCCCTCTCGTTTCTCCGTGCCCTACTCCTCTCTCTCTCTCTCTCTCTCTCTCTCTCTCTCTCTCTCTGTCTCTTCGGTCTTGCTCTCCCCCTCTTCTCCCTCTCTACTTCTGACAGTAATGCAGTGTTTTGTTCCTGACTAGAACACAACACCGATTTATGTACACATACACACAGAGCGCGCGAGAGAGAGAGAGAGAGAGAGAGAGAGAGAGAGGGAGGGAGAGCGAGAGAGAGAGAGCGAAGGAAGGAGAGAGAGAGGTTGGGTAGGCAGAGGAAGGAGGCAAAATGAGAAAAAGCAGAGATGGGAAAGAGAGGATAAAAAGGAAGGAAAGAGAGGTGAAAAGGAGGGAGATGAGGGAGAGAGGGTAGAGAAAGAGGGAGGGTAGAGAGAGTCCGGGGGAAGAGGGAGCAGAGAGAGTAGGGGAGGGGAGGATGGGGGTGTGGGATGAGATCATTGGTGGTCGGGGAGCAATAGTGGCGGATGAGTGTACCACCCTGAGAGGGACCAGGTGCTACAGTAAATCACACTGTACACCTGTTGCCATGGCAACCTTAAAGGCACACACACAGATGCAGACACAAACATAAGCTAAACGGTGTTTGAGTGTGTTTGCCTTTGAGAGTGTGTTTTTGTGTTTGACAGTGTGTGTCTGTGTGTGTTAACACCTCTGCTGTGTGAACGCTCTGTACTCCTTGGTGTGTGTTTTTGTCTGTGTCTTAGGCTCCCTCTGGTGTGCGTGCGCCTCTGTGTGTGTGTGTGCGCGTGTGTGTGTGTGTGTGTGTGTGTGTGTGTGTGTGTGTGTGTGTGCGTGTGTGTTCTCTGCGCTCAGCCGCCGTGTTTGTGTGAATCTCTGTGATTGATGCGGCCCTCTGTAATCTAATCTAGCTGGCTGAGAGAGGTACATCTGACTGACAACTAGGAGCCACGGCAGGTGAGGGACACACACAGACACACACACACACACAGACAGGCATGCGCATGGACAGGAACAAACATGCACACAAAAAGGCATGGACGCATTAAATGCAAGCACTCAACACGCAACCTCACCTTTCAGCCAGGTAGTCTAGTGGTAACGTGTGTGCGTGTGTGTGTGTGTGTGGGGGGTGATTCTCCTGCTAGCCTGTTGATTATTCCCGTTCCCTCTTGCCAGTATTCTTGATCAGAGTGTTTAATAATTCACACCCAGGATCTCAGCTATTACACGCCTTTTAGAGGAGGGGAGTGGCACTCATCCATCCATTTATCAGCATCATCCCACACTCCCAGCTCCTCTCCTCTCACGCTCCTCTACTCTCCTCGTCCTCTCCTCCCTACCGCTCCCGCCCTACCCTCCTCTCCTCTCCTCTCCTCTCCTCCATCTCCTCCCTCTCCTCCCTCTCCTCCCTCCCTCCCTCCCTCCCTCCCCTTTCCGTCTCTCCCTCACTCACTGTCTCTCTCCTATCCATCCTTATTCCTCCCTCTGATCTGTTCTTTCGACCTGATCTGGTCTCTTCTTCTATGGTTTGGGTGGCTGACTTAGCCCTCCATCCTTCCTTCCATCCCTCTCTCTCTCCCCCACTCTGTTTGTTCTCTCTCTCCTCCCTCCTCCCTCCCTTCCTCTCCCTCTGACACGGGCGGCTTTGCTCTCCGCTCTCTCCGTCCTCCCCTTCATGTGTGCCTCCCTCTGCCTTTCTCTCGCTTGATTGCTATTCTTCCGTTCTATATCGCCCTGCCTTCATCTCAATCCATCCCTCCCTCCCCCTCTCAATCGCTATTATTCTGATTCATCTCTTCCTCCCTCCCTCCCTTTATTCTCCCCGCCTGCCTATTTTTTCTTCCCTTCCTTTGACACTCGTTCTCACATTACCCAATACGGCTAACAACCCTTTGTCTCTCTCTCTCTCCTCTCCCTCTCTCTCTGCCTGTCATATCACCCTCATTACTCTCGTCCTCCTCCGCCCCTCCCTCGCTCCTTCCTCCATCCCTCCCTCTCTCTCTAGAGAAGGCATTAGGTGCTGCTATAGGGCCATCACTCTCTCACTACCCCCCTCCCACCCACCTTTTCTGCTGTAGTCTCAGGGTAGTAGCCTCCCTCCCTCCTCCTCTCTCTCCCACCCTCCTCATCTCAGTAAGGCCATAATGTGTTGCTGTAGGGTTATATATCTGTCTATGGCTCTATTAGACACTCCGGGGGACTGCTCCAGCAGCAGCAGAATCAGCACCGTTCACTCTCTCGCTCGAGATATAGCTCTCAGCGTAGAAAGGTAGAGAGAGATCGAGACAGCTACATAACGAAAGTAACTCAAGACTCGAGCCTCTCAGCTATCTCTCGTCTCTATCGATCTCGCTCTCTCTCCCTCTCGTCTCTCTCTCACTCTCTCTCTCTCCCTCTCTCACGCACGATGCACCCCTCCCTTTGTCTCCCCTGTCCACAGTTCAAAGATGCATCTCTTCATACCTCTCCTGCTCCTTCTCTCTCTCTCGCTTGGTGTATCAATCTTTGTCCTTCTCTCCTTTGTTCACCTCATTCTCTCTATTGTCACTCTGTCCTTCTACTGGAGAGGGTGAGGTAGAGAAGGAGGGAGGGAGGGAGGGAGGGAGGGAGGGAGGGAGGGAGGGAGGGAGGGAGGGAGGGAGGGAGGGAGGGAGGGAGGAGGGAGGGAGGGAGGGAGGGAGGAGGGAGGGAGGGAGGGGAGGGAGGGAGGGAGGGAGAAGTAAGAAGGAAGACAGAGAAACAGACAGAGAGCTGTACAGCAGCATATTATCTACAATGGGCCCTCAAATACCGTTTGGTAATATGATGAAATCTGGTGTAAAAATAAGAAATGACGCTCAAAGTGGCAGAGTGGAGACAAGCCTCCATTCCTGAGCTGCCTGATTAAATTATATCATTCGACTCTCTCTCTCTCTATCTCTCTCTCCTCCCTCTCTCCCCTCTATCTCTCTTTCTATCTCTCCATGTCTGAGAGAGAGTGAATCTCTCACCGGCAAACAGTACTCTCCAAAATAGAAAATGGAAATTCCATTAAACAAAGTGTCGGAGCATCGGACGGCGACACCTCCTCTCCCCCCCACACACACCCACCACCACATCCGTGCTTTAAAACACATGGGCTTCACCCATACAAACACACACGGGAGTGCATACACACACACAGGACAAAGGCAGCCTAACATCCAATTACTATCATGCCAAAAATAAGTGCTTGAAAACAAACAATAATTTGCCATCATCGCTAGCAGCTGTTGGGGGGTGGAGGAGAGAGAGAGAGAGGGAGAGAGAAGGAGAGGGAGAGAGAGAAGGAGAGGGAGAAGGGGGCAGATTGGTGCAGAATAAGAGGGGTTTACTGAAGAGAGGGATGATGAAAAAAAAGGAAGGGATAAAAGAGGGAGGCATGACTCTTCCCCACCCCCTACCTCCCACCCCCTACCTCCCTCTTCCTCCTCCCTCATCCCCTTTTCTGTCCCCTGGGAGAAGGAGGGGTGATGTATGGACCCTCTACTGATCTCACGACTCAGCAGAACAGATGGGGGGGAGAGAGAGAGGGAGAGAGACAGAAAGAGGGGGAGAAGGAACAGAAGTAGACAGGAAGGAGGGGAAAGTGCAGAGAAAAAGAGGGGGGGAGGGGGGGGTGTTGAGGTTTGAAAGGAGAGAGAGCAGAGCAGAGCACGAAGGTTTGCCAACAGTGGAGCGTGATTCCCTAGATTACATGGCCTGCCTTAAATGACAGAGTAAAGAAAAAAAACGAACTAAAAAAGATGGTATTTGTACGGCGCATGTGTACATGTGTATGACTAAGCCAGAGTTTGAAAAGCTAAGCTAACGGTAGGCCAGGTTACAGTATCTTAAGATAAACTGGGCTAGGCTAGGCTAGGCTAATCCTTAGCAAGGCCCTCTCTCTGACACTAAGAGGTAATTATCTCTGCAGTGACCATAAGCTCCCTCTCCCCACCCCCTCATCTCTTCACAGGAGTGGAGATGGAGAGACAGAGAGCGAGTGAGGATGGGAGGGAGGGAAAATCGTTCCTGGAGGAGGGGACTATCGGTAACCCAGGGGGAGAAATAGATGTGTAAACAATCACCGCCGAGAGAGAGAGGGGGAGAGAGAGAGATGACGGGAGAGAGGTAGAAAAGAAGAGAAAACAAGGACACAGCCATATGTTTAAGTCAACAGAAAGGAGTGAGGGAGGGAGGGAGGGATAAACGTCAAAAGAGAAAGGCGTGGGAGTGAACGAAACAATTTGGCGACAGAGAGCGGTAGAGAGAGAGAGAGGGAAGAGAGACAGAAAGAAAGAGAGAGAGGAGGAGTAAAGACGCTCCTTAACATTGTACCAGTGATAATTGTTGGTGGCAGGGAAAGACAACACAGGGAATTAGACAACAAGACAAAAAATAATTAGTCTGTGATTGGCTAATTACCACCGACTTTCTGACAGACCACCGAGCAAAACGAGATGTTTATGAACATGGGGGTGGGGGGTGGGGGGGGCTGTCTAGGCTGTAGCAGAGGGTGTGGGATAAGAGGGGTGGAGAGAAGGAGAGAGAAACACAATTAATGTAGTTAAGTATTCCAACTAAAAATATATATATAATCTGAACGCTCATGAAAACAATTGTGCACTGGCATAAGAGAGAACAAGACACGGGGTGTGTTCTTGTGGTGTCTGTGTCCCTGAGTCCAGTTGTGTGTGTGTTGCGTACCTGCACCTGTGAATATAGGCCTAAGTACTTGTGTGTGTGTGTGTGTGTGTGATGGAGACTGAGTGAGTGTCTGAGCAGGGCCGAGGCTCATTTGCAGTCTTCCCATCTCTGCAGTGGTGAGGTACGCCGCGTGCCAGAAGCGTGGCTCTGCACAGCATTACACGCACACACACACGCTCTCCCACTCTCTTCAATATCCAGACACACATACACACACACGCCCCTGTACACGGGCACACACGCGGCTACCGGCTACCGGTGGATCGGAGGAACGAGAGGGGGCAGAAATGAAAGAGATAGGTTAAGTCCCTGAGTAAGGGGGGATTTAGACCTCAAACAGAGCGAGAGAGAAAGAGGTGGGAGAGGGATGGGCATTTTAAAAAATTTCCTTGCTCGATCATCGCTAGAATTATCGAGCAATTATCGATTAATCATTAACTTTTTCTATAGGCCTATGCGGCGCTTGTAACGGCCGAACAATGCGCCTACAGGCGCTCTTAAAGTTTTGGAAACGCTTCAACAAGACAATCTGTAGGAATAAGTAGCCTACTATCGGCCAACAATAATCAAACAAGGCAGTAAGAGTGGGCATAAAACTGTATAACTCTTTGAAAAAAAGGGGGGAAAAAAGGCCGACATATATGCCTTGCAGCCGGCGCTCGGAAAGGCTCGCAACAAAAAGATGAGCCACACATTTAGAAACAATTGCATGAACTAGCCTATCTAAAAGCAATACCTTAGTGAACATATATAAGGCTGAACTTGTTGCTAAAATGTCACAGTTTTGACAAAATGTAACGACTCCAAGAGGCACCAAGCAGAAATAAAAGCGGAGCGAGAGACAACACATTAAGAAAAAAAAAGAGCGATTTAGCTACATACGGTGGTGACTGTCCCCACTGTCCATAGCATACAGTACCTCCAGCCTACATATTTTTGTTTAGGAATATAAGCATGTTAACATGCTCGGGGGTCAGACGCGAACGCAGCCTTGTAACTGTCAGTCCAGCAGCAGAAAACACCCGCTCTGACGGGACCGAAGTTGCGGGGATACACAACGTCCTTTTGATCGATAACAATATAAATTGATCGACACATTTCTTAACGAGCAATGTTCGAGCATCGATTAATTATGCCCATCCCTAGAAGAGACTACTGACAAAATATAGATGATAGGAAAGAGAAGGAGAGAAACAGACAGACAGAGACAGGGGGAGGGGGAGGGAGGACAGGAAGAAATGTATGACTCACAGACGTTGCTCTCTGAAAGCACCAAAAAAATGTGTATTAGCCGGCACGAAGAGCTGAATACAACCCATCCAATAGGCATAGACGGCAACATTAGGCTTAGCATTGCTAACAGCTTAGCATGACTGGCTGAGCCCTGTGTTTAGGACCTGGGCCCGCAAGCTACGCTAGTGGCATGCTAGCGATATACCGGCGCTGCTCAAGAATCCACCCCCCCCCCATCACCTCCTCCTACCCCCTCACTCAGTAACCGTTAGCCGTGTGTGCTCTTGTTCATGGGTGTGTGTATAAGAGAAGAGAGAAAAAAAATGTGAGTCGCTCTCCATCCCCCCCTCCTCTCCCTGTGGCTCTGTCATCCATCCTGATCAGATGGAGGTGTCTGATAGGAATGGTTCTTTTCCTGCAACGGATGAGGCCGAGACACTGACCATTTGATCTGGCACGCTGAGATAGGGGTGTTTGTGTGTGCATGTGTGTGTGCATGTGTGTTTGTGTGTGGGTGGGTGGGTGAGGGGATTAAAATGTGCTTGTGTGAGTCTGTGTTTGTTTTTGTTACCCATGGTTGTATGGTCGCTTATGTGCGAGTGTGTGTGTGTGTGCACGAGCCATGCATGTCCCTGCAGACTGGTTACACCTCTCTGCTGCAGAGAAATCAATGACCACACAAGCCCTCTGGCTTCCTTGGCCGCGCACAAGGTGATGTTAGCAATAGCTTAGCCTCTTACCTATCATAACCCAAAGCTAGTTAGCATCTAGCACCTGAGGGCGAACATTTCAGTATTTTACCCCTTAATTGCTACAAGAAGCTAGTCGGCTTACTGTGCTACCTTTGTTAGTGGGGGGTGATAACACATGAACGCTCTGGTTAACATTAGCGAGTTAAGTGTTTTATCCGCTACTAGAAGACAAAGAGTGGTTTCTGGGTTTTGCAAAGGCGGTTGTGATTGATCAGGGGTGGGCTAGCGCAGCATATTGGAGAGTCGTTAGCCTTGCCGTATTGACCACAAGGGGATCAATACTGCAGTCCTAGGACAGACATACTCAGATACACACAATACTGTATGCACGCACACACACACACACACAAATGCATCGACAGGTCCTCTTCCCCGTCTAATAATGCTAATGATTCCACCATTACAAACAAGGTGTACATCAGCGCTAATAGCTATGGGAGAGGGGTTGGTTTATTGAGGCAGACACGGCGTGCACACGTTAACACACAGTCTAATGGCCCACACAGAAGCCTGCTAGCCTGGTCTGTCTGTGTGGCTCCACACTGAAGCCTGCTAGCCTGGTCTGTCTGTGTGGCTCCACTCAGAAGTCTGCTAGCCTGGTCTGTCTGTGTGGCTCCACACTGAAGCCTGCTAGCCTGGTCTGTCTGTGTGGCTCCACTCAGAAGTCTGCTAGCCTGGTCTGTCTGTGTGGCTCCACACTGAAGCCTGCTAGCCTGGTCTGTCTGTGTGGCTCCACACTGAAGCCTGCTAGCCTGGTCTGTCTGTGTGGCTCCACACTGAAGCCTGCTAGCCTGGTCTGTCTGTGTGGCTCCACACTGAAGCCTGCTAGCCTGGTCTGTCTGTGTGGCTCCACACTGAAGCCTGCTAGCCTGGTCTGTCTGTGTGGCTCCACTCAGAAGTCTGCTAGCCTGGTCTGTCTGTGTGGCTCCACACAGAAGCCTGCTAGCCTGGTCTGTCTGTGTGGCTCCACACTGAAGCCTGCTAGCCTGGTCTGTCTGTGTGGCTCCACTCAGAAGTCTGCTAGCCTGGTCTGTCTGTGTGGCTCCACACAGAAGCCTGCTAGCCTGGTCTGTCTGTGTGGCTCCACTCAGAAGTCTGCTAGCCTGGTCTGTCTGTGTGGCTCCACACAGAAGCCTGCTAGCCTGGTCTGTCTGTGTGGCTCCACACAGAAGCCTGCTAGCCTGGTCTGTCTGTGTGGCTCCACTCAGAAGTCTGCTAGCCTGGTCTGTCTGTGTGGCTCCACTCAGAAGTCTGCTAGCCTGGTCTGTCTGTGTGGCTCCACTCAGAAGTCTGCTAGCCTGGTCTGTCTGTGTGGCTCGCTTGGCAGGTGCAATTGATAACGGCAGAGCAGCTTGTGAGTTTGCAGATCACAGAGGAAGGGCAGAGAGAAGTCTGTCTGTGTGTGTCTGTGTATGTGTGTGTGTGTGTGTGTGTATGTGTGCGTGTGTGTGTGTGTGTGTGTGAGAGTGAGTGATTGTTTCCAAAACACTACTTAAGTCCTGAGGCTCTCCATCATGGGGGAATGGTTTCTATGGAGTCACAGGCTAAATATACAGTATGTGCTGTCTCAGCAACGAACAACTGGGAACTGGACACACACACACACACACACAGTGGCCTTGCCAGGCGAGGGAGATACAGGAGCGTCGGCTAACACTGGACAATAAACTCACTTTCGACCAGCACACAACGGACATTCAGAAAGGAGCCACCAAAGACTATATGCCATACGCAAACTCAAAGGACTCTATGTTGCACCCCATCTCCTCCTTCTGTTGTATCAAAGTATTGTCCAACCCATCCTGCTCTACTGTTCCATCTGTTTCTTTAACATGCTTACTGTCAAAAACCGGGTCAAACTTACACGTGTCACAAACATAGCTGCCAAATTAATCGGTCTCCCCACACCCACACTGTCAGAGCTCAATGTCAAGGCCATCTCACGCATCGCATCTACAATAGCACAGGACAACACTCACCCACTCAACTGTCACTTCACCATTATGCCCTCCGGACGCAGGTACAGGTCCCTGTTGTGCCGGAGGGCTCGCTACGGCAAAGCCTGGTGCCTGCAGCCATAGCAGCCCTCAACAAAAGGCCAAGATAAAACACCCCCAGTCCCACTCTGTTTATATATTCTGTATGCATGTTTATTTTGTTGTGTTTGTTGTCCATCTGTCTTGTCTGTTGGCGTGCGGCCCATACATGTACTGTGGAGTGAAAAAGAATTTCCCCTAGGGGACAATAAAGTCTAAAGTCTAAAGTCTAAAGTCTAACCAGGAGAACCAACGGAAAAAGACAGGAAGCATTTAGGGGGCCAAACTCCCAGGTGTGTCTGAAGACGATCGCAGCTATTTAAGTCTCATCTGCTGCAAAAAAAAGAAGCTAAAGAGTGAAGGAGAACGAACGGAAACAGAGGATCTAAATTTAGAGCGATGCGACATTCCAGAAAAGAATAATACTGCTTCCTGCGGCACTGACCTGACGAGTGCTGGCCTCAACGAGAGAGAGCTAGAGGAGCGAGAGAGAGAGAGAGAGCGAGAGGCGAGAGCGAGAGAGCGAGAGCGAGAGAGAGAGCGAGAGAGCGAGAGAGAGAGAGAGAGAGAAGAGCGAGAGAGAGAGAGGAGCGAGAGAGAGAGGATCGAGAGATAGAGAGGGAAGGGAGGTAGGTAGAGTGAGAAGCAAGACAGATTCAGAAAAGGAGTGCGTGTCTAGAGGGATGTGGGGAGTGGGGGGTTAGAGAGAGAATGAGAAAGACACAATCTAAAGTTTAAGCGTGGCCACTCAAACTAAATCACACAGTACTTCCAAGTAGTCACACGGCCACTACTAATTACAACAACGCAACTAATTCAATAGCACAGCTCTTCTAGTGTTCTATGACTGGTCTCTGCCAGAGCAGTGACACTAGGTTAACACGGCCTTGGGAGGGCTTCCTAGGTTTGTGTACTGAGTTTTGTTGACCCAGATTGCACTGGAGTTTCTGGGAATGCGTCACATGACGCCCTCAGTGTCCTCCGTACATTGACCTCCCCTGTGAAGGAGGAAGGGAGAGAAGGATGGGAAGAAAAATAGGTGGTGGGAGGGGGGGGGGTCGCAGGGATGAAAACATCCTTCCAAAAACAGAGGAGAGTGAAGTGAGAGTAAACGTGTGTGTGCATGTAAAATGGTGTGTGTGTGTATGTGTGTTTCTACACACAGCTAGCATTTTAAAACACAGGTTAGGGTGTATCCCCCCCACAAGGTAGGAAATGACTGTGTACTTACATAAATGCATAAGAGGTGTAAATACATGAACATTTAGAGAGAGAGTGAAGGAAATATAACAACAGAACGATACCGTACTGAATATTGTGTGAGAGACCGAGAGAAGCGAGGGACAGAGCGAAAGTGAGATGATAGAGAAGAGAGAGACCATGAGAATAGACACAGAGACCAAGAGAGGAGAGAGACTAAGGGAAGAGAGGATGAGAGAACCCCGTGGGGAAGGTAAAATAATGGAAAGAGAGTTTGTCATTTAGGACAACTTGTGACATCACAGGCATTACCAAACGATTGACGCTAGCAGAGCAGCGAAAGTAGAGCACAGCTGAATTAACAGCTTTTTCCAAACAGCTCAAAATGAGAGTGCTCAAAAAGGCCAGTTGGTGTGTGCTGACAATAAGTAATTACAGTGAGGGTACAGAGTGTCATGGTCACTTCAAGTACTACACAACAGTATGTTGACGCAAACTAGACTAGCATTATTGCACCAGTTAGAGACCCATGACAAAGCACTCTTTCCTAACCCCCCCCCCTACCCCCTACCCCCTTCTCTCTCTCTCTCACACCCCCCCCTCAGGGGTCAGATAGAGTTTGAGGTGCTTATTAACTGGACCAGACAGCTGTCTGTCAGAGGGAGGAGATGCAGAGGAAAGGAGTGAGAGAGCGATAGAGAGAAAGAGGGAGAGAAGAGCGAGAGAAAGGCTGTAGCGCCGGGCAAGGTCACGCCGCCATGGTGATTTACGGCGCGGTGGCGCTCGGAGACGGTCCTTAAGACCGCTATTATGACTGTCTGCCGACGCGCACGCGCTCGCACGAGTCAAGGTCCCTGGACAGACCGATGTACAGACGGACAGACGGCGAGGCGGAGATCGAGATAGCAACAGTGGAACGCTGAATGACAGTCGCCAGAGAATCTTGCCGTCAGGTGGAGGGCAAAACAAAACAAACAAAAAAGGATCATTATAATAGTGAGGGGGGACACTGGTAAATCATCCACGGCAGGTGCCATAGATCACCACAGCTTTCACACGTGTGTGTTTGTGGATACTAATTCAAGGAGACCCCACCCCCCAAACACATGCTCATTTGTGGGGATAATTTGTTGGCCAACAGTAATTATCCCTGCCCAACAGTAATTCCTCCATCATGGTGATTTGGCCTCCCTCCAGTGTAGCAGGGGGATTGGCTAAACATGCAAACATGAGACTGGGGTGATGATGAGCTTCTTATCGATGCAATGGGAAATATGAAATGGGATAGTGCTTCTCTCTGTGTGTGTGTATTCCTAAAGCAAGTTCAATGCGTGTGAGGAAGGGAGACGGAGAGGGGCGTGTGTAAGAACTGTGGTGCTGGTGTGAGTGTGTGTGCCAGAGCTTGCTGCTGCAGTCCCCTCTGTCAGATCAGTGACGTAGCCTTCTCACCCTGCTGATAGGAGGAGAGACGGAGGACGACTGGTGGAGGAGGAGAGAGGGAGCGAGAGGGAGGGAGGGAGGGACGGGGGAGGGGTGGAGAGGCTCACTGCTGGTCCTACAGCCAAGAAAGAAAGAAAGAGAGGGAGGGCGGGCGGGCGGGCGGGCGAGAGAGGAAGGAGGGATCAAGTAAACGAGACGGAAGGATATAGAGATATAGCTTTTCACAAAGGAACAAAGAAAGACAGAGGCAGGGAGAGAGAGTCAAGAATGGGGGAGAAAGAGGTAAAAGAGCCTCGTGGAGGAGGAGGACGGAAGGAGAGAGGCTGTGCCAGGGAAGACGGTGGGCTTTGAGCGAGTCGTAGACGAGCGAGGGAACGGGAGAAAGGAGAGCGAGGGAGAAGGCACGAGGGGGGAGAGAGAGAGAGAGAAGAAAGAGGGAGAGGAGAAGAGGGCAGAGAGTGTCCTGAGGCGAGGCGGAGGGTCACCGGGAGCGTGCCGGGCGGCGGGCGGAGTTTACAAAGAGGCAGCTGTTCCATTAGCTGCAGCCATTGTGTTTAATTACATCCTGGTAACACACACACACACACAGAATGCAGTGCAATACACCACATACAACACACATTCTACCGACAGTGCGAGCAACATAGTGTGCGGTAGAGGGGAAGACAATACACACACACACACACACACACAACACACACACACACACACACAGTGTGACGACAACCTCTCCCATCTCCATTCAACCACAAAATCCCTGCCACACTCTCTCCACCCTAAGGGACCACTAGGACACAGAACAGACGCACAACCGTAGAGTGTGTGTGTGCACGCGTGTGTGTGTGTGTGGTGCACGCGTGTGTGTGTGTGTGTGTAAATCACGCTGTCTCCCTGTCTCTCACACACACAGAACACACAAACCCCGCCCCCCTCGTACGGGGGGATACAAGGCAGAGAGCGACACTCAAGACCCGCAGAGCGTGTGGGTGGGTGGGTGTGCGTGCGTTAACCAGTGTCACACACACACACACGCGCTCTCCCGCCCCCTCCCCCCAGTGTTGAGGAGGAGATCTGAGGGGGTTGTGAAATACCAGCCATACCAGGGGAGCCACATGAGAGAGCCACGCGGCTTGGAGGAGCACTCTCGCTGACTGTCACAGCTACCTCTTACTACAAGAATGGGGCACTTCACACACACACACAGGTTTACACACCACACACCACACACACACACCACACACACCACTACGTTTACCCTCTCTCCCACCCTCCTCACTCTCTCTCTCTCTCTCCTCTCTGACCTAATGAGCACACAGAGACATATCACCCACCCCTCAACTCTAAACAAATGAGTGCTGACACAGATGCAGACACACACACACACACTTTGGAATCAGCTCAGTACTCGAGTGAGAAGCACTTCTAAGACTCGGTGATACAATACAAGACAGACCAGCGCACGCTCCATGACCTAAACATCAGCTTCTGGGGGTGGAGCCAGTCAGACACAACTGTCTACAATTGGCACAAACCAGGAAGTACTTTACAAGAGTAAGTGCATTTTACAACCATAACCTAGAAAGCGTAAGGAGAGAGATAAGTAAAGGAGAGGGAGGGAGAGATAAGTCAGGGAGAGATAAGGAAAGAGAGGGGGGAGAAAGAGAGAGAGAGAGAGAGAGTAGAGAGGAGTAGAGAGAGAGAGAGAGAGATGAGAGGAGAAGGTACGGTGCCTTGCACTGTCGCCTCACAGCAAGAAAGTCCTGGGTTCGATTCCCGCTTAGGCTACGGTTCACTGCTCAGGTCTCCCTGTGTGGAGTTTGGATGTTCTCTCCATGGTCACATGGGTCTCCTCCACAAAGAACCCCCATATAAAATCAAGTCACTTTCCTGACCTTGTACCTAGCCGGACATGGGGAAGAAGCACTTGGTTCTCGGTTGCCTTGATGTGGCAGATCGTTGCTCCTGGCTGCCCTCACAAGCACAACAAGACGGGAGAGGGAAGCCGTGTGTCACTCCTGCCTGTACGTGCGTGTGTGTGTCACATCACATGATCAAGCCATGTTTCTTCTTCTTCTTCGACGGGAGAAAAGACCAGACCAGGAAGTGAGGTCACCCTGTTCAGCCAGCGTCTTTGCAGCGAGACGGTAAACTGCTGCGGCACACACACACACACACACACACAGCCATGGGTGATCAAGGTGGATACATAGCCGGGGGAAATGGGATATGAGTTTGCCGTGCGGCAAGCTGCTAACCGCATTATGGCGGCTCCTGTCGGCAGCGGCGGCCATTATGGTTCGTTTGTTTCCTAAATGGCTGCTGATGCCTTATGGGGCGCCCTGCGGTCTGGGGAGGGGCTGGAGGCCACGCATGAGAGGGCTGGACCAGGCTTAATGCTGTAGGACTGGATCCTGACACACACACGCACACACACAGCACAGGGCGGTGTGGAAGTGGATGAGGTAGATCCATCATGTAGATGTCTGGAGACACACGCTTCCTATGATGCGCACGGGGTTACATGCGTACTCAGACACACACACCACACACACACGGCCATCACACACCTGCCTGGAATACACGGACAGATATCTACGTGCAAGTCGCCGCACGCGCCATTCAGGGTGAGCGCGTCGACGCTTCGATCGTCTCGGCGACTCCGAATCACCGTCTTCCCCTCCACACCGCCTGCCCTCCCTCCCTCCATCGCCCCCCCCCCATCCCCCCCAGTGATTTATGATACCAAGCATGGAGATTGCTTCCATAGGAGAAAGAGACACACACACAACCCTTTCTTATGATGTGCAGGGGTGTACACACACACACACAAACACACGCGCACGCAAGAACCCTAATAAACATTGAAAAGCCTGAATACGTGGCCGCCCCCACGTAGACGGGCACGCCCACAGACACACACGTTTCTCCCCTGTGTCAAGGTGAAACCGAGTAGGAAAACAAATAAATAAGGCTGTGTGCAGGCTGGCTGTGCAGGCTGGCTGTGTGCAGGCTGGCCAGAAGTCTGAGAGCCCCGCCTCTCCGGCTCCATGTGACTGCAGGCTACAGTCAGCACAGCCTAATGAGCCTGTCCAGGTGAATGGCTTTCTCTGGGAATAGATGGCCCTGTCCGCGCGCGCACACACACTGGGGACACACACACACACACACTGGGAGACACACACACACACTGGGAGACACACACACACACACACTGGGGACACACGCACACACACGGGAGAGACACGAACGGAGAAGCACTTCCTGAGCGAGCACACAAACGGACACAGCCTCACAACATGTACGCAAGACGCACGACGCACATGCGGCATTCCCACAAGAACACACAAGCGTGTGCCCACGCACGCTCGCACGCACGTCTGAGCGCTAGGTGTAAATCACTGCGGTGGACAAAAAGAGCCAACGGCCAGGTATGTCATACAGAGAGGTTGGGGAGACAGCCACACCCCCGCAAAGGGCCCAATGGCGAAACCCAATACCCCCGGACTGTTGATTAATGACCATGCTGGAAAGACCCATCCTCAGGGGCGGGGGTGAGGAGGAGGAGGGGGGGAGGAGTTGCTTTGCGCTGTTTGGTTTCCCCCACAGTTCCAGATTTGATCCAACATCCCTTATCTTAATCATCGGTGTGTTGTGTGTATTTCTGTGTGTTTTCAAAATGGCCCGCTAGCATCGGAGCTAGCCTGTATGCGGCATCCGTATCCTGCCATGTGCACGCGTGTGTGTGTGTGTCCCGTCCCCTCGGACCTGCGGTCAGAGCCGCCGGCCACATCAGCGGTTCCTATTTCGGAGTCTTTCTAGAAGGTTCCAGGGCCGTGTGGTGATGTCACAGCCGCCCACGGACCCTGACGACGACCCCGCGCCTGCCGATCTGTAACCAGGCTGACAAACAGCGCCGACGCACCAGGGGACAATGAGCTGTCAAGCCACTACCGGAGACAGATGATGGTTGGACCCTCCCCTGAGATCTCCCTCCCTCTCCCCCCCTCCCCCTCCCTCCCTCCCTCCCTCCATCTCCTCCCCCCCCCTCCCTCTCCTCCCCCCCCCTCCCTCTCTCCCTCTCTCCCTCCCTCCCTCCCTCCGCACCCTAAACGCAGAGACGCAACCTCAACCCCAGCCCCTGAAATAGCATCAGCCCATGACTGTGTCAGCAAATGTGATTCCTACTGTTCACTCCATCGCAATCACTTTTGTGTGTCCAGTAGTGTATATGTGTGTGTGTGTGTGTGTGTGGGCGACATTGCGTTCTTTCCCCTTCTCGGTAAAGCAAATTAACTCTGCCTCGCAGTATCAATTATCACTTCTAATCTGCAGTAAAAGGTGCAAATAGTCATCTGAGTGGCTCTGTGGGAGCGAAGTGCCTTTGAGCTAGTCCGCTGTCTGTGTGTGTGTGTCACGGACTAGAGCGAGGTAACATCCACACACACTCACAGGCGCAAACCTGCATGCCCTCACGCACACACACATGTAAACACGCACACACACCTCCAGTTGTTGTTTCTGTTGACCCTGCATCGCTCCGCTTCCTGATAAGACACTGCTTTACCTCGCACAGTCAACACTATGAGACGGGACCAACTGCACCTTCACACTAAGCACATTTTCTGCCTCCACGCGCAAAAAAACTGAAATCATTACTGGTTAGTAGAGGAAGGGAGGAAGGGAGAGGGGGGGGGCGGAGGGAGGGAGAGAGAGAGAGAGAGGTGAAGAATAAGAGAGGTCCAGAGAAACACGGATTTGAAAAGAGAGAAACGGAGAGAGAGAGATACCCTTTCTAAACAGAGATCACGCAATATCACCGTAAAGTAGTCCCCTCGTTATGCCGGCTTTGCTTGAGTACACTGAACCAAACACAGGCAGCATAATGCCCGTGTGTGGTGTTAGATGGCGGCTCTCCCTCTGACACAGACATGGATTCAGCTCTGTGATCACCAATCACCCTCCATTCCCTGTCAAAACGTTCTAAACAGAACTGTTAGACAGAAGGAAAGGATCACAACTTGAACAGGTTGCATAAAAGGGGCGAGAGAGAGAGAGAGAGAGAGAGAGAGAGAGAGAGAGAGAGAGAGCGAGGGGCTGATTTGTGAGTCAGCTCCACAGAGACTCCTCCTCAAACCACATGGGAGAAGTTTCTGAGGCCACTTCCACACCCGAGAGAGAGGAGGAGGAGGGAGGAGAGAGGAGCCTGTGGGCCACCGCGGGACCTCTCCTAACGTGAGCACAGGGCCTCGGAGAGAGGGGGGAGAGGTGAGAGGGGAGGTAGAGACGGGAGGAGAGGTAGAGAGGGGAGGACAGGTAGATATGGGAGGTAGAGAGGGGAGGAGAAGTAGAGAGGGGAGGAGAGGTAGAGAGGGGAGGAGAGGGTATAGAGAGGAGGAGGAGAGTAGAGAGGGGAGGAGAGGTAGAGAGGGGAGGAGAGGTAGAGAGAGGTAGAGAGGTAGAGAGAGGAGGAGAGGTAGAGAGGGGAGGAGAGGTTGAGAGAGGTAGAGAGGTAGAGAGGGGAGGAGAGTAGAGAGGGGAGGAGAGGAGGAGAGGGTAGAGAGGGGAGGGAGAGTAGAGAGGGGAGGAGAGGTAGAGAGAGGAGGGAGGAGAGGTAGAGAGGGGAGGAGAGGTAGAGGAGAGGTAGAGAGGTTAGAGAGAGGAGGAGAGGGTTAGAGAGGGGAGGAGAGGTAGAGAGGGGGAGGAGAGGTAGAGAGAGGTAGAGAGGTAGACGAGAGGAGGAGAGGTAGAGAGGGGAGGAGAGGTAGAGAGGGGAGGAGAGGTAGAGGAGGTAGAGAGGTAGAGAGAGGAGGAGACGAGTAGAGAGGGGAGGAGAGGTAGAGAGAGGTAGAGAGAGAGGTAGGAGAGAGGAGGAGAGCGTAGAGAGGGGAGGGAGAGAGGGAGAGAGAGAGGAGGAGAGGTTAGAGAGGGAGGAGAGGAGAGGTGAGAGAGAGAGGTAGAGAGAGGTAGAGAGAGAAGAGGGGAGAGTATAGAGAGGGAGGGAGAACGGAGGCACCTTGGCTCCAGCGCAGCTGCTAGCGCAGCGCTGCAACAAGGGCGCTCGCTGCCTCTCCTCTTTCTTCCCTCTCAAACTCGTTCAGTAGGAGACTGAGCACAGCTGTCACAACACACACACACACACACACAAAGCTCTATGGATGTGGAGTTGGGCTACAATTCTGATAAGTCTCGTGTGGACATTTGAACCCATCTCTCAACAGCAACACACTGTTAGAGTTGATCCATACCACAGAGCTCATGCACAATGACTGAAAGGAGAGACGAGCCTCGGAGACCAGCTCGGAGACCAGCTCGGAGACCAGCCTGGGCTCCCTTATGTGGACTTCCTCTCCTCCCTCAGAGGGGGGACGTCCACTTCCCACTTCACCAACACAATTATCGAGTGACTTCGCTTGCGAGCCGCAAAGTCGTTGTTGAAGCTTGCAGCGAGCGCACAGGGTCATTCGTATTCAGATACGTTAGGTCGTCCACAAAAACCTATTTTCTATACGAATAAGAGCTCAAGGTGTCTTTCTTTTCTAACAAGTGCCTCGCCATGTTCACATTCACAGCTAGTTTACCTGGCACTGGAAGGTAGGAGTCAGAAAGAAGAGTCTATTCAACACTAACGCTACTCTGCGCCTTTGTCATTTTACACTCTGTACTGTTTCTGGTCGGCCGTGTACAAACACTGCCGAGCGGTTTCCTTTCCCTGCATCCTTCTCTCTCAAAGAAAACCAAGACAATATGCTCTTAAGACTCTCTCTCTCTCATGTCAGTTGACCCTCACAGCTCACCTCTCACTCACTACTGCGATCGAAAACTCGCACTCGAAAGAGATCAGATAAATATCACTCTCACGTCTCACACTCTCCCTATGCCCCTGCTACCATCTACCCTCTCCCTCGTCCCTCTCCCTCCATCCTTTCGAGAGATCGGTTGTGAGAGAGAAAAAATCTATCCAAAAGTAGGCCAGGCTTCTAACTGCAACGCTGTATGGAGACAACCAGTGAAATGACACGCATACACCCTCCCATGTTTGACTTTTACACACATATTTACACACATACGGTCACACACAAACACACCCATCAGCCAATTGGATTTCCCCACAGCACACAGCACCACAGGGTTACATGAGCCATGTGAAACTCGCTGTGTAAAGTGAATTATCTTTGGCTTGCTTGAGCTGCTACACCCCAGTGTGTGTGTGTGTGTGTGTGTGTACACGTGTGTGTGTTCCTCTACCCACGTAAAAGTATGTGTGTGTGTGTTTGTGTGTGTGGAAGTCAGGAAGCTTGGGAAATAATGATATAACTCGGGAGGAGCCAGCGAGGGAGTTTGAGGAAGCCAAGAGAAACACACACACACACACACACAGAAACACACACAGATAAAACACACACACACACACACACAGAGAGAAACACACACAGATAAACACACACACAGATAAACACACACACACGCACACAGATAAACACACACACACACACAGATAAACACAGGGCTCGAATGGAATTCATCTCCAGTTTTGGAGTACATTTACATGTTTCACCTTTGCGTTACCAGACGTTTCAAATGAAAGACACACAAACACACAAAAGAAACCCCTTTTTTGGTATCATCCTACACACACCCTTCCGTTTGACATGCATATAGAGGAGTTATTTTGAAGAATGTACACACACACACACACACTATCTTTTCATGGTCCATAGGACAATAGGTCCCCTGATAGGTGTCCTCTGCTGTGCCTGATAAGGTGCCAGCCTCCCATCCAGCTGTCCACAGACGTGATAGATAGGACCTGGAATAAGCACACACACAGCACACACAGATACACATCCACACACGCATAGTGGACAAACAACCAGGAAGAGCGTACTTCTAGATAAATGGCTTTGTGGACCATCACAGGCCAGTGTGGCCGTCCAGTGACACTGCTCCGGGAGGCTGCTTCATGAGAACCTGGGCTAACATGGGGACTCAGACCCGGGCTAACATGGGGACTCAGACCTGGGCTAACATGGGGACTCAGACCCGGGCTAACATGGGGACTCAGACCCGGGCTAACATGGGGACTCAGACCCGGGCTAACATGGGGACTCAGACCTGGGCTAACATGGGGACTCAGACCCGGGCTAACATGAGGACTCAGACCTGGGCTAACATGGGGACTCAGACCCGGGCTAACATGGGGACTCAGACCCGGGCTAACATGGGGACTCAGACCCGGGCTAACATGGGGACTCAGACCTGGGCTAACATGGGGACTCAGACCCGGGCTAACATGGGGACTCAGACCCGGGCTAACATGGGGACTCAGACCCGGGCTAACATGGGGACTCAGACCCGGGCTAACAGACCCGGGCTAACAGACCCGGGCTAACATGGGGACTCTGGAGGGCCTCAGACCCGGGCTAACATGGGGACTCTGGAGGGCCTCAGACCTGGGCTAACATGGGGACTCTGGAGGGCCTCAGACCTGGGCTAACATGGGGACTCTGGAGGGCCTCAGACCCGGGCTAACATGGGGACTCTGGAGGGCCTCAGACCCGGGCTAACATGGGGACTCTGAAGGGCCTCAGACCCGGGCTAACATGGGGACTCTGAAGGGCCTCAGTGTTGCCGCTAGATACCATACCCTTGCTGCTCCTATTCACCCACCGTGCAAATACATCCACTTTTATTTTTCTTGTTCAATATTTAGTAAGCTGACTGACAGAGAGAGAAAGAGAAAGAAAGAGAGAAAACGAGAGAGACAGAAAAAACGAGAGAGAGAGACAGAGACAGAGACAGAGAAAGAGAGACGGAGGGAGAGAGAGAGCTTTGCACAACTATCAATCATCTACTCCAGGGTTCAAGTTTATTTGGCTTCATTTTCTTTGAAAGTCTCTATGATAGGAAGGGAGCCGGGGGGGGGGAGCGAGGGAAGGCGGAGGAGAGAGCGCACGTACGAGAGGAGAGACCAAGAGAAGGTGAGACCGACGGAAAAAAACGAAGGAAGCAAGGGAGAGCGTTTGTGTGTGTGTGTGTGTGAGGAGTGTGTACGTGCGCACGACTGTGTGAATGCGTGTGTGTGTGTGTGAGTCCCGGTGTTCTTCAGTGTTCTAATGAGACCGGAGCTCTCTGCGTCTCCCACCTCCTCGATCACCACCCCATCCCTCGCTCCCTCTCTCCTTCCATCCCTCCCTCGCTCTCTCTCTCCTTCCATCCCTCACTCTCTCTCTCCTTCTATCCCCTGTTCGCTCTCTCTCTGCTTGCATCCCTATTCGCTCTCTCTTTCCTTCCATCCCCTGTTCGCTCCATCTCTGCTTTCATCTGTACCTACCTGAGCTGTGGACGCCAGGCTATTAACACTGGCTATGTGCTGCACTCCACACGCCTGCATGCGGACACACACACACACACACACACTACTTTGTGAGTCTAGCCTGCGGTAGCTCAGGCGAAATGGGGTGAGGAGGACCACTCTCTCTTTTCCTGTCTCTCTAGATCTCGCCGTTTCTTCCTCCTCCGCACTCTACCTCTCTCACCTCTGTATGTTTCTCTCTCTCTCTCCCCCCCACCTCTCTCTCTCCCGCTTTTCATGCCTCTTAACTCTCCCTCTCTTCCTCCCTCCTTCCCTCCACCTCACTGTCCCTTCCTATTTCTCCCTCCCTCAATTTCTCATCGCCCTATCACTTTCTCTCCCTCCTTCCCCCTCGCTCTCTTGCATATCTCTTACTCTACCTCCCTCCCTCTCCCCCCACCTCTCTTTCTCTAGCTCCATCCCACCCTTTCTCCCAGTATCAGGTACATGGCGGCTGGATTAGGTTTCCTTTAAGAGAGGCTTAACTGTGTTCAAGACAAATTGCACCAAGTAGAAGATTCCCTCAACAAAAAAGTCAAATTCTAACCCTAATCCTCAAAGCTCCTTAGCAACCCCTTCTTCCCTGGACCCCCGCTGTCGGCCGAACAAGGCGTCGCCGTGCCGACTCGGTAGACTAACCTTCCATGAACGTCTTCCACACAGACACCGCACACACAAACACAAGCTCCACTAGATGTGTATTGTTCCAGCAGGGTACATTGTGGATCCCGTTATGAATTGAGTGTGAGATGTTTGGTACTGCTGTGATGAACACTCCGGTGTTTCGTGTGATGAACACTCCAGTGTTTCGTGTGATGAACACTCCAGTGTTTCGTGTGATGAACACTCCAGTGTTTCGTGTGATGAACACTCCAGTGTTTCGTGTGATGAACACTCCGGTGTTTCGTGTGATGAACACTCCGGTGTTTCGTGTGATGAACACTCCAGTGTTTCGTGTGATGAACACTCCAGTGTTTCGTGTGATGAACACTCCGGTGTTTCGTGTGATGAACACTCCGGTGTTTCGTGTGATGAACACTCCGGTGTTTCGAAGTGAGATGTTTGGTACTGCTGTGATTCGCTGCTGTGTTTCGGACACAGACGTTTGTTGTCTTTGACGTGGGGTCGCTGTTGACATTTGCATCGTTTGTTGGAAGGCACACATGCTGTGTGTGCGTGTGCGTGTGGGAGGGGGGGGGGTTCAGCGGGCGCTGTGGCAAACGCCTGTGTGGTGTGTGTGTGTGTGTTGGAGCAGATGGGGAGGAAGGGGGCATATTTGGGACAAGGCCGGGATCACGTCTGTGGTGTCCCTTGTGTGTGTGTGTGTGTGTGTGTGTGTGTGTGTGTGTGTGTGTGTGTGTGTGTGTGTGTGTGGTGTGTGTGTGTGTGTGTGTGTGGTGTGTGTGTGTGTGTGGGCTTGTGCGTGTGTCAGAGAGATGTCGGCTGGTGGCCACGGCAGAATCAAAGCCGTAGCCAGAAACAAGAGGTGATTAGTAAGTCGAGAGAAACAAAAACACACTCTGCTCCTGCTCACACACACACACACACACACACCATCATCTGGGGACAGCCATTGATTCGAGCTGCAAGGTGCTCTGGGCTACGGTATCCATGGCAACCTGCAGCCGACTGAGGCGGCCAAACTTTGAGCTGGCATGAGGTATGAGTGGCAAAGGAGAGTGTGTGTGTGTGTGTGTGTGTGTGTGTACACTGGCAGCTGCTGGCCCGACACCAGTCTGCTTAGTATGCAGGGATCTGAATGCTCACTGTGGTGTGCCTCCCTGCCTCTCTCTTGCCCAGGCACAGCAGAAGAAGAACGATCAGTATCCCCCGGACACACACACACACACACATTTACCCATGCACGTACAAACTGTGTACGCTAAATTAGACGCACACATGCACACACACACACATTCTTGTGAGCCATCGGAGACACAGGATGTCATGACTGCTCTCTCACAGGGAGAGCACGGCAAGTCAGTAGGAAGAAACATAAATCTCTCTTTTCTTTCTTTCTTTTGCTCTCCTTTACACCATGCCTCCCTCCCCCTTTCTACTGTTCTGGCGTGGTCAATAATCCAAAATGATGAGCTATTGATACAACGTAATATTCAGATTTGTTTTGGTAATAACACACCTTTTCTCTGTTACAGTCTGCTGTTGGGGTTCAGTATAGATATGTCTCCCACCCGCCCTGTATTCACACCCCTGGGGTGTGTCGAATGGCTGTAGATGGTCTGTCTCGCTGTGTTTGCTCTGGCACCGTTGGAGCGAACCAAACAGCTTTGGTGGGGGGAGTCGAGCGGCGGGTGGGGGGAGCACGGGAGTCGTTTTCCCTCCCACTGCCGCCTGCGCAGACACTGTGGCACGCACACACGCACGCTCGCACGCGCACACACACCAAGGAAAACACACGCGTACACAGAGAGAATCGATCTGGTTTAGCGGAGTGGAGCTAACCGCTAACAGCTAGCAGTAAGCACAGGGAGGAGGGAGAGTGGTAAAAGAGAGAGAGTCGGGGGAGAGGGGGAGGTGAGGGAGGAGAGGGGCAGGGGAGAGGAGGAGACGGCGAGCCGAGGACGAAGACGGGGGAGGAACAGAGCGGGGAGATGAGGAGGATGAAAACGCCAGGAGAGGAGGATGGAGGGGCTGAGAGGGTAGACGAGGAGAGGTGGAGAGGGAGGAAGAAACAGCAGGAGAGAGGAGGGGAGAGGCGTGTGCGGAACAGGACCTACTAGAGGAAATGTCGGAAGGTAAGGAGAGGAAGACACACACAGGGACGGAGGGGAGGGGGGAAGAGAGAGGGGAGGAGAAATGGAGGATGGAGAAGGCGAGCCGTTTGTCAGGTGTCACTGTTGGCATGGAGCCGTGCAGAAGAGAACACGACAGAGAGCAGCCTTCTTTTGCACACACACACACACACACACCATCCCTCCCTCCCTCGCTCTCCTCAGAGTCTCTCAACAGGATCTGAGAGCAGCTCAGCTCAAGCCCTGACACGTGTGCCAGAGAGAGAGAGAGAGAAAGAGAGAGAGAGAGACGGAGAGAGAGAGAAGGATGGAGGGAATATCAAGAGAGCAGAGCGTGTGAGAGGAGGGGGGAGGGAAAGCAATATCTCCTGCTCCCGAGGATAAAGAGAGTTGGCAACACAACGATGGGGTGATCTCTCTCTTTCCTGTCTCTCTCCTTCCTTCACCCCCTCCCTCCTTCTCTCTCGCTCTCTAGTGAAGGCGGCGCGGCGCGTGTGTGGCTGCATGTGTGAGGCACCCCTGTGTGTGTGTGTGTGTGTGTGTGTGTGTGTCAAGGGGAGGGGTTGTTTAACTCCCTACACTCTGGAGACCTTGCGAGGGAGGTCAGAGGGAGGTGGGCTGTGGAAGCGAGGGATGAGGGGGGGGAAACGTTGGAGAGGAGAGAAGCTGATGGGTGAAGCAGACCTCATCACCGGAAAGAGGCGATACGGAGGGAGGAGGAAGGGGCTTGTACACCAGCGGGTTACCAGGAGCGCCGCGCTTCTGTTTGTTTGATGGGTGCGTGCGTGTGGTGTCGTGACTCACAAGGCTATTATCGCTAGCGGAAGCGAGCGCCCGTTCTTCAATCACCAAGCTGCACACGAACACGCACGCACACATTTGACCCACCTACCATGCGCCAAATGACAACTAAACAAACATCTAATACTATCATCAAATACACCCGGCTTTAAAGCCTAAACACACACTCACACGCCAGGAAACAAGCAGTCCCAATTTATTAGGACGACACCAGCCTTCCTCTGAGAGGCTGATCTCCACACCCGTCAATCTCCTCTCCACCAATCATCACTCAGATCACCCAGGGGACCCGCCCCCGCACTGTTAGCTTCACACAGCTGAACACACACGTACGCTCGCTCACTCTCACACACATTCTCCACACCCGCTCTCTCTCTCTCTGCGCCCCCGTCCTGCTTTCAAAGAGTCAGCCACGGCGACAGTAACCGCGACGACGAGCATAAATTAGTGTCATGGCGATATGCAAAGCGAGGGAGCCGACGACAATTAAAGCTTGACTAACGAGCTTTTGAGGAGCGCGCCTGAAGTTTCTCTAAGCAGCTGCTAACTGGATTAGCCTACACACAGGGAGAAGACTCTCCCAGCCACCTGTGAGACAACACATATGTACGTACACACACACACACACACACACACACACACACACACGTGAAGGCTGTTGAAAATAACAGTCCTAATGTCCACCCCCTCCTCAGCGCACACAGTGTTGTATGTAAGCCTAATGAGCATGTGTAATAATCAATGGGCCTGACAGACTGAGTTGTCTGGACTCTTGCTCTTTAACATCCTCTGACCAGACGTGGAAAGTACCGGACTGCTCCAGTTTTTGACTCATGGGTCCATGGCGGATTAAACACACGCGAATAAAAAACGATATCTACGAATAAAACCCAAACGAACGAGACGCGTTGATTTGAAATGAGAGAGATGATGACATGGCAGAGGGCGAGCGAGGAGAGTTGCTCCTGCCGTTCTGTTACCTTTGCACCTTTTCATTTGGCTTTCCCTAGGCTTTCTCATCTCATCCTATACTTTCCCCTCTCTCTCTCTCTCTCTCTCTCTCCAGTTATATTCCTTACTTTAAGAAATCCTCCCGCTTCCCTCGCTCATAAATCTCCCTCTCTCTCTCTCTCTCTCTCTCTCTCTCTCTCTCTCTCTCTCCCCCGTCTCTTTCTCCACACACTGTATCCTCTCTTTCCGCTCCCTCCGCTCCATTCTCTTCTTCTTCTTCGCTCTCTCATATAAATCTCCCTCCCTTCCTCCGCCTGTACCCACTCGCCCTCTCTTTTCCTCCCTCTGCCTCAACCCCTCCCGCGCTCTTTGTCTCTCTCTACCCCTCTCTCTCTCTCTCTTTTCCTCCCTCTGGCTCTACAAACTTCTCTTCCCTTCTCCCCCCTCTTCTTCTTTCTTCAGGCAGCCGCCGCAAAGGCCCCATTTTAATAAATCTGCTCCTTTATTGGTGCTGGGTGTCTCTGGGTGAGGGGAGGAGAGGAAGGAGAGAGGGGAGCAAAGGAGCAGGCGAGAAGGGAGAGGGAGAGGGGGGGGGTGAGAGGGGGGGGGGAGCTCCACTGTATGCATATCATGAGCTGGTGAGAGGCAGAGAGAATGAGACCTGGAGAGTAGGCCGTCTCAAAAGGGAGAGGGGAGGGTGGTGTGAAACACGCACGCACGTAAGCACACACACACAGACACACACTCTCTAATGACAGTAATTCACCGGTCATGAGCTAATGGGTTTATCCCCTCCTCTTAAAGGGCCAGTAGCAACCGTCCAATAATAAACCACCTCAGAGGAACAAAAGCCCTTTAGCTTAGCACAAACATGATGTAGACCATGTGACCTTATGGACATGGCTAGCGTCAAGTGGTTAGCATTCGCAAACCCTACATCTACCCTCTTTCATTAATGGCCAGTTAGCACCATACAAAGTGGCTGGGGTTAGACTGACCCGCATTGTAGTATTGTCAAGTCGCGGTTGATAGACTGAGCGACAGAGCGGTTGGCCGTTGGCTAGGCTAGCAAAACACAACGCCTGAGGTAAGCTAATAATGACACTGGAGGTTCAATATGAGCCATCAGTCAACTGTGACGGATGGGGGGGCGGTTAAGCCTAGCGTTAGCGTGTTAAGGGACGCAAGCGCTTGGTCGTGGGGTCTGTGGCTAGTGTGTGTGTGTGTTGGGGGGAGGAGGGTTGCTGTCGCAAGAGGCCTCAATACACGAGACAGGATATTTGTTTACTATTCCCTCCCGACACACTACCTTGTTTCTGGTGCAACCACCGCCGCCATTTTACCCTGCCTGAACATCCGGGGGAGGCGTTTGAAAAGCGAAACAAGGTCCAGAGAGGTTTATGACCATCAGTTATCTTTGAGCTGTTGAATTTTTCACATCCGAATATCTATCCTCCCTGGGATCAGCCCAAATCTTAGCAGGTGGAGACAAGATTTCTTTTCACTGTCACAACAGCAGCTGGTGAGCGGCTACGTCAAGATGAATAGTTTAGTTGTAAGTGTAAGTACTACCACATTTGGGCCATCCCTCCCATCAATACAGTGGAAAAGTGCCCCACAGACCACAAACAGCCAAAACGACATATCCAAAATGGCGCCCCCCGGATCCAAAATGGCCTCTTACCTGTGCATGGGGTTGCATGGCGCCATAGGGCATGCTCTGGTTCAGCACTTTCTGCTTCATCAGAAGCATCCGCTTCTGCTCCTCGCTCAGGTGGGCAGTCTGTCCTGGGATTGGCCCCTGCGTCTGACCCGGCACTGCCCCTTGCACGACCCCTCCACCGCCGTTCCCCGTCTGCATGTACGGAGGCATCATGGGGTTTTTCACCTGGTTGGCCATGGGCTGGGTCATTCTCTGGCCCATGTGGTCCATGGTGAAATGACTGAGCGGTTTAGTGTTGCTATACGACAACATGGCCGCCTGTTGCTGTTTGCTGAGGGCGTTCTGGGCCATGTTGTTTGGCTGCTGCTGTTGTTGCTGCTGCTGTTGCTGCTGTTGTTGCTGTTGTTGTTGTTGTTGTTGTTGCTGCTGCTGCTGCTGCTGCTGGCTCATCATGCCCATGTGGCCGTGGGACTGAGGGAGGTAGTTGTTCATGGGGGCTTTGGGTCCATTGTTGGTGGTCATCCCTGCCACCAGGGGGCCCTGAGGCCCAGTGTTAAAGGCTTGCGGTGGGTACATCATGGGGCTGTTGGGTTTGTCCTGATTGAAGGGACCCGAGGCGTAGGGGCTGGTTGGCGCGCCAGCGGGGGACCAGTTAGCCGCTTGCTGCTGCTGCTGCTGCTTCTGCTGCATTAGCTTAGCGCGTTGCTGCGCCGCCATCGCCTTCAACTGCTCCGCTGGCGACAGGTCAGGGGTCACGGGTCCCGGTCCACCTCCGCCTGGCTGACCCGCAGGCACCACCCCTGCCCCACCGGGACCCGTGCCTGCCTGGCCCACCCCAGGGCCTGGGTTCATCATAAATCCATTCCCAGGTCTGGGCCCTGCTTGCGTCTGGGCCTGGGTGGGGGTCTGAGGGGAGCGAGCTACGCAGTTAGGCAGAGGGGAGCCAGATGCCATGGCGACCGCGGGCGACTGCTGCAATGGCTGCTGAGGCGGCGTTCCGTTGGCGGCGGTGGCAAACTGAGGCCCTGAGGACGAGGGGCGGACCTGAGGAGAGATAACGCAGATGGTGATCATAGTGCCTGATCAACTTCAGTACAAACGTAACAGTTACACATACATCTACAACAACTGAGATTTCCCAAATGTAAACCTGTCAAAACTGAACCGTGTCTACCACAACATATTGTGAACGTCTCCTAAGAACTACAACCCCCATATGCACAGTTTACAGAGAGGCGACGTCTCACCTGTGGAGAGCCCATGGGGACCTGCTGTCCTCCTTGAGGCGGGGGGTGGGCGCCCGTAGCCGGGGGCGGGTCCTGCGGCCCCGGCGTTTGAGTGGCGGGCCGCGTGAACTCCGCCTCCTTCTTCTCCTCAAAGTCCTCGTTGAAAAGGTCGTGCATGTCGTCCTCCGGCACGGTATTGGCCAGCTCGTCGATCAGCTCCTGCCACTCCTGGTCGTTCAGGTTGATGTCGGAGAACAGCTTGTTCTGATTGGACAGCGAGGTGTCGGAGGACTCGATCCCGCCCCCGTCGTCCAGCGGCTCCTGTTTGAGGTCCTTGAGGAGTCCGAACCCGTCCTCCAGATCCAGCGACCCGTTCAGCTTAATGTCCGGGAGGCCGCCGCCGTTCTTCCCCAGGTCGTCCTGGCGACCACCCGAGATGTGGTTGCCGTGGTTAACGTTGCCAGGGTTACCGTTGTTGCCGCCGCTGCCGTTGTTGTTGCCGCCGTTCCCACCCGCGTTGACGCCCAGCAGGGGCTTGATGTCCATCTGGTGGAGCGGGGAGATGGGGGGCACGTTGTTGGGCATGCCCGCCAGCAAGTCCAGCCCGCCAGGACCGGAACCTTCCTTCCGTAGCCGCTTGGTGGTCGGCGAGTAGCTCCCGTCGCAGATGCCGTTTTGGTCGCCATTGAGGGGCGAGCGGGCGCTGTCGAGCTTTCTCTTCACCGTCTCCTGGAGCTGTGAGGAAGACAGGAAACAGGAAGCGGTCAGAGCCCGAGGGTAACCTGTTTATTACCAAAGGTATCGTGTGTTATGTAAAGCCGACTGGAATCTTAGATGCCAGTGCAGAAGGCCAACACTGGTATTTCTGGTCTTACATTCTAACTGCAGGCCCTTAAAAAACATAATACTATGAACAACGCCACATTCTCAAGTTACTCCAACAGCCAAGCAGGATGGCAGTGTAACCTATGCATGCTTTGATCCAACCGAGTGGCTGTTCTACACAAAGGGACGGAATGGCCGAGAGAGAAAGAGGGAGAGAAGAGAGGGAGAGAAGAGAGAAAGAAAGACAGAGAGACAGACAGAGGGAGGGGAGGGAAAGGGAGCCTGTGCTAACCCACCATTAGCAATCACAGCAGGCTCATTTAGAGCGGTTCGGGGACGGAGAACAGAGAGATCAGAGGAGTGTGCTATAGTCTTGAACGGCTCCCTCTCTCATTACCATAATTAGCTGCTGGAGTGGAACCAGCAGATCCTGGGTGGGTACAATCACAATCTCCGTACCTGCATGTGCTCTGACGGTGACGGCACACACACATGCTTTGGAGTACAGTCATGTGCCGCCCCTCCAACACACACACACACACACACACAGGTCTCCTTCATGACTTACAGTAAATAACTGGAATGGGCTTTTTCAAAAACGCTCTCGTTATTTGAGAAACACCCCTGCAGTAGTGAGAAGCCAGTGCCAGGCTTGTTTGGGCTACGCTCCTCAGCACTTGTGAGATACTTAACAGCCTTGAAATGCACACACACACACACACTCGCTCTTTGTTATTCAGACAAATATTCAGATTGTATTCTGACCCTGAGCTAGACGCATACACACACACACACACACACACACACACACACACAGACAGAGGCATGTGTAAAAAGAGCACTGAAGTGTGTAAGATGTGTACCTGTTCATGTTCACGCTTGTGTGTCTCTCTCTCTCTCTCTCTCTCTCTCTCTCTCTACGTATGTGCATGTCTACGAGGCTGTCAGCTTGAAGGACTGACTGTCAGGGTAATCGGCACTATGGCATGATATAGACAGGCATTCTGTTGAGCCTCCACTGTGTGTGTGTGTGTGTGTGTGTGTGTGTGTGTGTGTGTGTGTGTGTGTGTGTGTGTGTGTGTGTGTGTGTGTGTGTGTGCGTGTGTGTGTGTGTGTGTATCTACAACCCTTAAGCTGCCTCACCCAGCAGAAGACCATCAAGAGAAACCACGCACACTAATGAGCAGGCAACAGGTCCACTGGTGGGCAGCAGCTTGTTGCGCTTTCTCCGCGTCCACACACACGACGCACACCTGCAGATCCGCTTGTACACTACTGTGTGTGTGTGTGTGTGAGAGCGTGAATGTATATGCTTGCGCTTCCCAAGCATTGGGGACTCACGTCAGTAACGACCGTTTCCCTTTAAAAGCCTACTTCAGTTGACTCAGAGGTGTATGAAGTACAATACACACATGCACACACACAATACTTTCAAATATCTTTGGGGCGCTGAGATTTCCTTGCAAATCCAATACAGTTAGGTGAAGCAAGATGTGATGGGGTACTGGAGCACGGGGCACAGAAGAGCCGGAGACAGAGAGGAGAAGTGCAGCGCTTGTTGTCTTGCTCTCTGCGTTCCGACAGCAACATAAAACAACTGCTTCTCTATCTGCTCTCAGAACCCAGAGGAGGGAGGAGAGAGAGAGCAGAGAGAGGTGATGAGAGAGAGAGGAGAGAGAGAGAGACGGAGAAGAGCGAGAGAGACGAGAGGCAGGAGAGAGAGAGAGAGAGACGAGAGAGAGAGAGAGAGAGAGACGGAGGGATTGAAGGCAGATGAGAAAGAGAGATGAAGAGACGAGAAATATCGAAGGAGGAGAGGATCTGTTATTCAGGACAGATGGTCTCTTTCGTCTGAGTGAAGGAGCTGCTTTGAACAGAGAGACGAGAGAGGGAGAGGGAGAGAGAGAGAGAGAGAGAGAGAGATGAGGAGAGGGAGAGAGAGAGGGAGAGAGGAGATAGATAGAGGGAGGCAGACAGTCAGACAGAGAGAACCACCAAGGTGCTGTTGTTATAGCAACCTTGTGCTCCGGCGCTTTGTGCACTGTCCCCCCCTACCCACATCCCCCCTCCCAACACACACACACACTCTACCGCCTCCCTTATTGCTTCACTTCCCCTCCCACCCTCCCTCTCCCTCCTCTCTTCTCTGTCCTGACTGCAGTGGACAGCTATGCTAATAATGTGCAGGAAATGACCAACCAGACTGCTAGGCGCACAAGTACACGCACGTACACGAACACACACATCCTCCACCAATTTGTTTTTATTTCACAGGTCTTGGCCATCGGACTGTGAAATGAGTCAATGTAATCAAACGTGTCTTCAATCAGGTGTGTGGTGTGTGTGTGTGTGTGTGTGTGTGTGTCCGTCCTCAGTGGAATGACTCAACAGTCATGCAGACCATACCTGTCCCTACCGTGTGCCCCACCAATACCTGAAGAACCCCCTTGTGAAAAAAGGGACAATGGACAGACAACTAAGGACAAAGAGGAGAGAGAGAGAGAGGGAGAGAGAGAGAGAGAGAGAGACCACTGGTGGAAAGGTAGAGACAAAAAGAAAACATTTGGCTCTGACCCCAAAGCAGGTTGTGTGTGTGTATGTCAGTCAGTGCACATAGGAGATAGACTGTCAGGCATTCT